>JAOTQG010108565.1:0-22841 GCA_025631175.1 Iris virginica
ATGATAATTAGATGAAGTAAGAAATTTGGGGGCGATAAATAATAAGGATATTTTTGTCAAAATTGGAGGCGATTTTAAAAATTTAAAGGGCGGTAAATAGCAACCCAGATAAAAAATGAACCACCAATGTAAACGAGCCCAAAGAATTTGATTTGTATTTTTGAGCAGAGTTCATAGATAGGTAAGGTTGGAATTAGGATTTTCAATCCAATTTAATATTTTATTTCTTATTTTATATTCTTTCTGTTGAATAACAGTAGATTTTTTAAAATTTATTATTATTTTTTTAAAATTTTATTTTTATCCTTCAATTAATAAATACTTTGCAATTAAAAGTCTTTTCAAAATTTTTATTTATTAATAATTTGAGAGTAAAGAGTAATTTTGGAGAGTAGAGCATAAATTTGAAAAATAACTATTTTGAAAAAAATTATAACTTTTAAAAGATTGATTATTATGAAATGAAATAATTTTTAAAAAGTGATATATATATATATATATATATACACTAAGATTTAGAATACAAAATTTAGAAACTGTTTTTAAAAAATAAGTTTAAAAAAAATTGGGACTAAAATAAGACACCAATTAGCACTGGAGAGTGGAGACGGCACAAAGTTTATCCTTCTGCGGGCCCGGCCCTTTCTTCTTCCAACAAACAGAACACCCAAATAATCACTCTTACCTTCCAGTGACTCTGAATAAGCTCTGATCAGTCCAGCCATGGCCTTTCCTTCTTGGTTGTCCCGTTTGCGCGCTTCTTCTTCATCATCATCCAGACTCAGATTATTTGGTAACCTCCGAAACCCATTTTACACCGGCGCTGCTCGATCGGACAATGTTGCAAGAGCGGTTGTTGTTGCTGCTAACTCGGAAAAGACAGAATCTCCATTGACGGATTGGGCAAGCTCTTTGCTGCCCCTGATCGTTGCGGTCTCTGCTGGCTCACTTGGCCTCCAAAATCAGAACAACACGTCTCTCTGCGATGCCCCCAATCTCAGAGTCACTGATGTTGGGTACTACTCATTCTTTCTCAAATTAGTTCCCTTTTAAAAATTGTTACTTGCTTCCCGCGCAGTACTTTTTAGTGTTTCACAGTAATCAAGGAAGTACTCCCTCCACCCAAAATAATCTTTAATTTGAGTACTAAAATACTTTCTAAAAAGGTAAGTATTTTAGTGTAATTTTAAAAATGATACAATCAGGTAAGTATTTTAGTACTCAAAATATGTTAAATGTACAATGGGAAGATTTTTTTGGACGGGCGTGAAAGTATTTGAATTGTGCACTTACTCTTATTAGATAATTTTTCAATAATTTGATGCAATACTTTAGTGCTTTTAGTCAACATGTTAGACACATTAAAACAGTTTCCTAAGGCCATTAGATTTTTCAAAGGGGACAATTATTTTGGATCTAAGTGAATATAAGTTTGGTCGGTGCACATTTGAAGCACATATATGATATATGAAGTTTTGTCTTTGAAATCGGCTCCTTGCATGAGTTTCAACGCAATTGTTCTTATTGGTGCTCACCATGTTAAATGTTTTTTTTTTTTTAAATTTTTAATTAGACATGTCCACATCGTATGATCGCAAATGCAATTCATATTGGGCATATGATGTTTTACAAGTGTGAATTCGTAAACTACAAAAAAATGAAACTAATTTAAGGTTCATGTGTGTTTGAAAATGACATTCATTTAGAAATCGAGGAAATATGCAGATTTTAGCTATCACAATTTATTTATTTATTTTAAAACTTTTTCTTTTCACTGTGCCTTTTGTTTTCTGCTTTCAGTGGGGTGAGATATGGGGGCAAAGGTACCACGGATTATGTGGTGAAGGGTTCTCATAAACCAGTCTCCCAACAACTTATCGATGAGCTCAAGGCCATTTGCGACGTATTATCATCTCTTTACTTCATAATCATAAGTTTATTTGTATTTATTTAATTGTTTTATAATCATTTTTAATCTCCTTTTATTGTACACTTTTCTATTTTTGCCGTTCTGTGTCGCACATTTATTAATTTTTTTTCTTTTTAAAATCCAGATACAAGCTCATTGGGTGTTCCTGTAAACATTTTGGTTTATTTAATCTACAAGTTATGGGGGGGAAGAGCACTGCTTTTGAACAAGGATGCTTATGATACTATTCATTTTGCAGGATAATATGACAATGGACTATGATGAGAGGCAGTTCCATGGGAAACCGCAGAATAGCTTTCACAAAGCAGTGAATATCCCTGATGTGGTTGTGTTCCCGAGGTGAGGTTCAACTTTTGTAGTTGCATTTCCATTGTTTTTGTCACTAGACGTCTTGAATATATTGGCCATCTGTTTTTCTTGGTTGAGGGTGGAGATGCTTTTACTGTATGGAGATTAGCCGTTAACTTGTTTCAAATGCACATCAACATTCTAAAATTGGGATGGCAATCCATTTCTTCATTGGCGGTAGAATGTTTCTGGTGTCTCATTTGATTTTCGGTAGGGCATTATGAACTCTCTATTCTAAAAGCTCACACTCTGGAACATGGAGAAGAAGGAATAAAAGATTTAAATATTATCTGTTAGATGGTCTACTTGCTTGCAAAATAGCGTGTATTGCACCAATTGCGGTATAGTGCGGGTGAAGGAAGACAGCACTCGTAACACGGATTGGTGGTGAAGGCATGGGTTTTTGTTCTATGACTCTTGGGAGCTACCTTATGGTTTCTGGCACGCTCAAGCCATTTAGAAATTTGTGCATCCTTCACAGACATTTACCTCATTCATCTTTTCTTAACTTGCCTTACATTCCAGTTTCTATCTAGCTTTCTGAGGCACCCTCGTGTCTCCCTCTTTGCCTATTCTTGTACCATCAGCATTTCTGTTTCTTTTTGCTCCATCCATTGTAGCTGCCAAGTGCCATCTCTTTGAGACTTGATCATCATGTTTTTCTTGAAGTTCTTAAGTTTAACAAATTACGTAAATAACAACAATTGTTCAAATAGAGATACCATCTATAACAGATGATGCTAGTTGCAACCTTCCTTAGTTTTTAGAGCTATACTCTCATATTTTATTGTCAGAGCCAAGAAATGCTGGGAACAAGAAAAATACAAGGATGAACTAGTATATGATAAATACAAGCCTAGGCTCATTAATAGATGCTACTTAAACAAGTCCCTTTCAGTTCTTTGAAATGTGATGTTTCTAGTTCTCTCGTTGTTCCTGGGAACAAGCAGGTCATGGTGCAAATATGTGCATGGCATAAATTCCGGGATTCAAAGCAGTTATAATTTGGAGGGGATGAGGTGATTGTAGCTGACGAAGAGCGGGGCGCTCATTGGATCTGTGTTGGTTTCCAACCCAACATTTAATCAGTGCTCAGTATAAACGCTGTGTCTCAGGGTTTAGAGATAGCAAACCATGCAGCTGTAGCTGAGGTCTACCATAATTTTCGGAGTCGGATCAAACAAGTGTGATTTGAAACCGGGTCTATCTGAAGAATTTGGGAGGGAGAACCAGCCACTTTTATTGTCTGTAAGAGTTGTTTGTCTTCTTTGAAAATATCATGCATGAAGGGCTGCATGATTTCAATGGTATTTAAGACGAAGCGGATATGTACAGTGAAGAGGTGGGTTAATCTCACCAGAAATAAATCATTAAATAAAAAAATAAATGAAAGAACCGAGGTAAAAGAGTTATTGGGTTTGGCTTCTATGATTAGTTATGGGTAGACGAGGGGAGGGGTTTTTGAGAGCTTTTGGTCTTCTTGTGCGTCTTTTATGAGGATAATTAACTACAAAGTCAAATGATTTGGCAACTTTTGTGTTGAACATGAGCTTATTGATTACGTTTGCTCCGCCTATTGTCCTCATCGGATTAGTCTAAGTTGGATTCTAAGGATGGTTAGCGGAGTACGAGCATCCATGAGTAATAATGTGGAAGTTCATCCATATAATTCTTCCTGGCGGCATACTCTTATTTGGGATGCTAGTTTGACTACTTGTTTGGGGGTATTTGTTGGACTCGCGGAGTGGGTGGGGGTAGGGGTTCGGTGAGGTGGCGCTGGTGAGTGGGGGTGTTAGTGCTGTACTTCACTCTGCCTACTGCTCCCTCCCTCCCAAAATGAGTCAATATTTCTTGTTGAAAAGTCAACATAATTTTGTCAATTCAATTTTTACGTAATATTTATCATGTTTTAGATTTTAACAATTTAGTCATTGTAAGAATAACAAGTTATCAAAAATATTTTTTTATATATTCATTGCTACATGTCAATTTCTTATAAATATTTGGTCAATAGTTAAATGAGTTGGCCAAAATGAGTCAAAAATTCACACTCTTTTTGGGATGGAGGGCGTAGGTCTTTGGCTCTTTGTGGGCGGATGAGAAATATGTTTTGGCCTGTGCCCCTCAACAGTTTTGGCCTTCTTGATGGGCTATGCAGTCTAGGAGATTGTGCTCTGGCGTATTTCTCAATTTGTTATACAGATCTGATTCGATCTTGAAGCTGTTTGTTGTGGATTCTAAATTCTATAGGTTTGGTGGAAACAATAAAAATATACGAAATTTTACTATAGTACCCTTATGAAACATTCAACTATTCCTATTAATGCTAGAAATTCAAGAGACAATTAATAAGGGGACAAGTGGAAAAAATATTAAATGCGCATTGATAGTAGAAAAGTGAAATTTATAAAAGAACAAGAAAAGAGTCCGAAAGTGACGCTTAAAAAGGAATGGAGGTAGGGCTTGAAGCTACATATAGATGTCTTTATCTCAGCTCCATATGAGAACATGAAACAAGGTTTTTGGTCTTGAAATGCGCACTGTTATCGGAATTATGCATGATAATTTTTTTGATGAAAAGCATGGCAATTTCAACCTTTATCTCCAAGATTGATTGTGTAGTGAACTTTGTGCGTGCAGGTCCGAGGAAGAAGTGTCTAAGATCGTTCAATCTTGTAACGAGCATAAGGTCTGCAATGCGGCATTTGCAAGGACTTAGGCCTATCATTTATTTTAGTTCAGCTGTTGTCATGACGCTGGTGTAGATAAAAGAAAGATGAAAGAGAAATGATGGACCATCTACACCCTTGATCGTGAAATTGAAATATCAAATGATTTAAATATCTCATATTCTTCTCTACTATATTTGTAGTCCCAACTCCTGTGCCCTTCCCTTACAGTAAGCTGTCTACTTTTCGCAGTAGGATAAAAATGACTTAAAATGTGGGGGATGACCAAATAGGTTATATGAATTTATGTTGTAAGAGCACAGTCCATCTTGCTGAACTACCAAAAGTGGATTTTGTTTGTTGATCTTGTTTACCTTTTGTCTTCTGATATGCAGGTCCCTATTGTACCATATGGCGGAGCTACATCAATTGAGGGTCATACGTTATCTCCTAATGGAGGTGTTTGCATTGACATGACTCAGATGAATGTAAGGACCATCTATTTCTGTTGCAACCATGCCACATGCTCACATGACTTTCAGTTTTGCATTTTTATCAGGGCGAAGGTCAGATTTTGTTGGATCTACATAAGCCAAAGCCCATAGCACTGGGAAGGTGGTCAGGATACCGTTGCTTAGTATTTTACTTATGGGTTAGCTCGAGTTGTAGAGTAATTTACTTCATATATATGTGGATTGTAAAGTGTTATGTCCTAGGATTTCTTGATTTGAGGGTCGAGATTGGTCCTATTTGCCCACATATTCTAAATGGTATGTATGTTGGATCTCATTTAAAATGTCTCGTGTTTTGCATGCCTCTTCGTCTCCACCCATGATGGTGTAGTGGGCCAGTTTTCAACTCCTCCGAGCTACAGACTTTAACGAATTAGGGGTGTGATAGTACTTGCTGTGAAGGTAGAGGTGATGGACATGGTTGCGCTGGTGATCATGGTGGGGAAACAGGATAGTAATGATGATCGTGGTGAGGGCTGAGACTTCAGAATGCTTGTAAAAATAGGGAAGCGGGGCATTTGCACCGTATTTGATTACAGATACATTGGAGAATCTCCTTGTAATGTGTAATGTAGCCTCAACCCTGAGTTTACTGTTACGCTAAGTGCATTACATAGTCCTAGCCTCCTAGGTTTCTGAACAAACTATCTTCTCCTTCCACATGCTACTCTCGAATGATTTGCCAATAACAAGGCCTCCTTAGTTAGAAGGGGATTCCAACCCAGTACCTTAGAACTCTATCTTAGACCACCATTGAGATTCATTCCTATGCCTTAGAATCTCAACTCTTAAGACATGAATGACGCCATCCTGCCACTGGATCCGGGATGGGAGAGGGGCACCCATTCCTAACCACTTTCCTTTCTGACATTCGAGGTGCTTCAATCGATTTCCGTAGTATGTCTTGAATGCTGTTAAGCTTATTTAGTATGAATGACTGTAAGTGGATAATACACTGTAATGGACTTCTCTTGTCGGCAGGGTTTCATGTCCATTTATCTTTTCATTCTATTTTCTCTATGACGATCAAGTTTTTTGTTATTGGAAAATGTGTAAATCTATCTCATCAACCTTGTTATCATATTGCGGAACTCCTGCGGTTTCTTACCATTAACAGTTGATCTTGTAGCGTGTTAAAGCATTACATGTTACGGACATGGATGTGGTCGTTGAGCCTGGGATTGGATGGATGGAGCTTAATGAATATCTGGAGCCTCATGGTTTATTCTTTCCGCTTGATCCTGGTCAGTTTTCTTTTCCCCATATATTTTGCACTGTATATTCTGTTTGTTACAAAAGCATCGTCTCAACAACAGATGGAAATGGACATGTAGATTGAAAGTAATATAGTATGTTTCAATATCCATTCTTATTTCCGTTTAAAATGTTTGAAGAGAAAGAGAAGAAATAACTCAAATGAAATAGTACAAAATGCTGTTCCATTGACAATTTCTTTTATGGACCCAGCATCAGACATTAGTATCGAGGAGATTACATCATTGCATATTAACAAGACCTGGAAAAATCAGGAAATGATAAAATTCCAATGATCTTTGCTTCTATCTGTAAATATTCCAGATGTAATTTCTTTTTAGCATCTCTAGGTCTTCCATTGTTAAGTAGGATACTAGGATATTATGTATCACTGCATTATTGCGGTTTGCTTGTAGTATGTTCACAATATTCTTGAGCGAATTATTAGAGCTTGAATTTGGATCTATGTAAGCACGTTTCTTACATTAATACTAAAATGCATAAACTAGGTAACAGAACAGAGGTTTCCTCATTCATATTACAGATTATGATTATCTTGATTTTTTTCTTCTGACCATATCATCCATGCACTTCTGAAACAAGATATGAGAGGTAGGTATGGATGTTCTCCTATGGCTCATCTGCTGTTGTATAGGATCAGAGTGTAGCAGTACGTGGTTGTAAGTAAACCTGTTGCCAAAGTGATTCATCTTGCAGAGTCCCTCTCAGTTTGACCGGCCCATGAAAAATTAAGTCATTTAATGGTCATTTCTTAATTGGTGCACAAGGTGAAACATCTTTCCTCTTAGCAGGTTGTTGACGCATACTCATTTAAACTGGCAGGGCCTGGGGCTACCATCGGGGGAATGTGTGCCACACGTTGTTCAGGTTCCTTAGCTGTAAGGTAAAGCATATGTCTTGTTATCCAGAATAATTGTTGCTTCATTTATTTATTCTGCATGAACTCAAGCAGAAGAACAATAATAATATAAACTCCACGCAGGTTGGGGTCTTGATGATTTGTTTAATGGGAAATTGGCAATGATGATAAGAATTGCAGATTGAAAAAATGGAGACCTATCATCCATTAGATTTTCTCTTTCTATTGGATGTTTCAGATTTTATCCAATTTGCACTTGTTTTGGTGGACTCTTGTTTACCATGGTTGAACTTCTCAGCTGTCAAGAAATACCATTTATTTTGCATCCCACTTTTCAATCCCCACCTGTGGTCCAGCACAGCTCCTGAGAAAAGGAAGAATATCTGGAACTAAAAATTATCAAATAGAAATAGCTGCTCAGATGCAGTGCAAAAAAAAAAGAAAAAAAGAGTTGTAGTTCTAAGCATTTCATTGGACTGCCACATGTAGGAGATGAAGCTATAATAAGGAGATGGAACTTGAATGTGCTGAGTTATTTGATATCAGCATGTTGTTGGTGAACCTGTGATAGGGTTATTAAGTTACTTAATTTTTCCTTCTCCAGTTCTCAACCGTGCCTTAGCCAAACCCATTTTGCCCAGCGTTGTTCGCGACATATCGTCCAAGCCACACTCATGCAGGCACACCCCCCACTGCTCAGCTATGCCGCATGCCTTTCCCCCCGTTTCCTGCAACTAAGCCTTGACATAGGCGTGCGCGCGGGGTGGGGGTTCCATATGCCAATCCCGTGCCCGCTTAGCAAGAGGCTAATAAACCATCCCTACCTTAAGAAACTGATGTCCCTCTTTGGGGGGCACAGTGTGGGGTGAAAAACAAACTTCCTATAACTAGCACTGATGCCACCTTGCATCCATTGCCAATCAACCAACTGAAACAGCCATGCCTATTTCCCCAACCCTTCTCCTTCTTCTCGATCAAACAAGCATTCAAATATGCACAATAAGCAGGAAAAGTAGCAAACTTTGACTGAAACATATAGCCAAAATTACCCAGAATTCCAGCAACTTTTGTTGGCCCATGTGCTAACTAATTCACGTTAGCCTCCCCAATTTCCGCTATTCCAGCAACATCACCATGCTCTGGACCAGGCACATTCCATGTTGCAGCCAAGCTCTGGTACTGCATCCCTGCCTTGTCTTATCTTGAGAATGCCTCAATGATACCGGACTCCTCTCGTGTGTCACATAAATACCCACATGTGTGGCATCACCATCTTTGCAGCAATCAAAAACTCAAGTCCCAAAAATCACATCAATGCCAGCAAAATCTGAAATTTTTAGCTAACTCTTCCCTACCCAAGAAGTAAGAACCAACCTGAGGTGTGCCAACATCTGTCCAAGATCCGCTAGCTCTTAGCCGGATATAGCCTAGATCTCTTTCGACTTCTGTGTTGACATCTCGAACTTGTACCTGTTAAAAACCCTATGTGCAATAAAGTTGTTGGTAGCTGCCCTGTCCGCAGCGCCATATCTGTTACTTTTGGCCCATCCACGAAAATGTGCAAGTACATCAATGATGAAGCCATCCTTAAGTTTACCTTTGCTTGTGATTGTAACCCAAATAGCTTTGTTTGTTCCTTTTCCTTTGCGAACTTATTTTCCAAATTCTTATATATGTTCTGTGTTCCTGATTTAATAATCGTGTTTTAGCATGTAGGTACGGAACCATGCGTGATAACGTCATCAATCTTAAGGTAGGTTATTTCCTTACTGTTCATACTAAATAATAGTTGTCCAGTATCAAATTCCATGTTGCTTTACTTGTAGGCTGTTCTAGCAAATGGAGAGGTTGTCAAGACAGGATCTCGTGCTCGGAAAAGTGCTGCAGGGTGAGCCTCTTTATTCAATTTCAGTTTTTCGTTGATTTATAGTTATTCCTTATGGTTACCTATAATGAAAGCTAAAGTTTAGACAATATAGATCTTCAAGTAGTTGATTCTAAAGAGTACTGAAGAAGTAGCCACAACCCAACTTTCTACTGTATTTGTTGGCTGCTTTTAGGCTCAGAAAAATCTTTTATGTGTATAACATCATTTAGCAGTAGAAACGACTGATGGCATATGGTCTATGGAGGTTTGTTCATATCACCCTAAACCTTGATGTTCAGTGGTATGCCAGATGCATCACATTTTGTGATGCTTACTCTCACTCAATACGAAGTACTCATTCCATTCCTAAATGAGTGTCCCGTTCTTGACCTTTTTGGTCAACTGATTAAACTTTGACCAATTTTATTTATAATGAGAATTGACTTGTTGCGAAATTATAATTTTTTATTGGTAGTTTACATAATATTCTTAAAAATATTGAAAATTTATACTCTAAAACACAATAGCTATTTGGTAAATAATAATTTTTAGGGGGAATTGCATATTTGACCCACATGTTTTACCACATCGATCATGTTCGTCCCCAACATATTATTTTTCATTTTTTGCGCCAAAAAGTATTTCAGAACATGTCAAGTCTGTCCTGTCGTCAAGATGGTGCACACGAGACTTTCATGTGCTCACTTTTGGAGGTATGAAATCCTCTTGACAGACAGGCCTGCACTTTTTGGGGGGAAGAAAATCAGTCTCGGGATTACGTACGATGTATTTCGGTCAGATGATTAGTTGGCCCTCACACTTTCCCCAATTACCAAAAAGACCAAATATCTACCCCCAACCAATCAATGAAAAGTTTGGGTTCGTTATCAGAGAAATTAGGAAGTGAGGTTTGGAACTTAGAGCCTCCTTATTATGGTAAATTCTTTTCAAGAGTTAACAAGAATTCCCTGCAAAGCAAGCTACTTCAGAGTTTAGACTACATTAATCAGATTCTTAAAAACAACAACAAAGCCTTAATCTCAATAGTTACATTCTTAAAGAAATGAAAATTCCATGACAAACCATCTCTAATAGAATCAGCAATAGGAGTATCATGGGAGGCAGAGAACTTGAGAAGACGAGGGAAGAGGCGTTTAGGAGACTATTCCCCAGAAGCCCCACCCAAGCATATTCCCAGAAATGAATATGAAGCCCATTCCCGACTATTAATCTGATCGAAGGATGCAAGAGGCAAACAACAGGTTCTTCTTTAATGCAAGAGGCACGTGATCGAAAGGCAGAGCAAGACAGCAATAAATTAAGAAAATGTATTAACATATTGTGTAGGCTATAAGAGATCTCAGAACATAATTATAATAAACCTTGAAATTAAGTTCAATATAGTATCAGTAACACAAATTTCAACATCCAAAAGTCTCAATTCTAAAACAAAAGTGAAGCTTATTTCAAACTTTGTACAAGAATATTAATAATCGTGCAGGATGTGCACATGAAGTTATAGACAACACCAAAATTAGCCAGAAACTCGTCATGTTTGAAAAGCTACTTCTTATTTGTGCTTCAGAGGTCCTGATAACGAACACGACAAATTGGATCAAAAAAATAAAAAATAAAATCCGAGACCCACTAACTATTCCGATCAGATCTAATTAGATCTATCTTGAATTTTGTTCACATCTGCGGCTCGAAAATGATTAGAACTTTTCAGAAAACCCCAAGAGCTTCAAATGAAAAATTGTTGTTACAAAAGAACTATATGAATTAACAAAGACTCATTCACTTCTTGGTTCAAATTACACAATAAATTAAACACCTTGTTGAAACTTGTAATCATGGTGCAGGTATGATCTCACGCGGCTGATGATTGGTAGCGAAGGTACCTTGGGTGTGATAACAGAAATAACCTTGCGTCTGCAGAAAATCCCACAGCATTCAGTGGTACATTCATCTTAAGGGGCTCTGTTTTTTTCTCTGTGTGTGTGTGGCTATAATCTTAATCCCATATGCCTGTTTGCTTTTCTCTGTGATGGGTAAAACATGGGACAAGTAGCCAAGGGACTGCTAATCATGCATCAAATAGCAGTAGAGAAGAAAGATAAAAGTATTCCACATTGGAACATTGACTCCATAGGGCCACCAGTGCGCCCAAATGTAATAATTGCAGTAACACTGAATTGCTTGACCTGTTTACCATGGCGTAGGAGCTGTTCTACTTAACATTGTTTAATAGATCTTTTCCTGATCATATAAAGCATGAGCATGCTACAACCACAAGGACTGCAGAATGGTATAACATGTGAACAATACCAATTAATGGCGCTGCAGAAAATGTTGGTAAATAGTATTGTGAACAGTGACAATGAACAATGCTGTGAAAAGTACACGATGAACAATCTTGTGAGTGCCCGAACAATAATCAGGTATTGCCCTTGGACCCCCTTTGTAGTGTGATCCAGTAGACTCACTAGGGATAGTAATTACAAATCAATTAATGTTTCACCACAATAGTGACATTGTCACCGATCACCTGAACATCTGACCTCGCAATATGGCCTTAGTGCTATTTGGCACTCCCGCATAATCCCAGGGGACTCAAACTTGGTCAATGTATCACCTCGACAACACCTTAGTGCAGTAACAGTAAAGCACTCTCTCAGTCATTACCTAGTCCAATTTGGCACTTCTAGAGCCCTAAACTTCATTGAATTGTGCCCTAAGCTCTGATACAATGAAGAATTGAATTAGAAGAAGACATTATGCTCTAAGAAGCCATAACAACAGAACAATATATAATTATCATATTATTATGAAATGCAACTAAAACCATTCCAAACCGAACCATAGACCACAGTTACTGTTCAGTTTTATCAGGCCGCATTTTCGATTTGTTTAGGTTTTGTGTGTTCATAGCTGCAGCAATCCTTGATATTCAGTTTCTGTTGTATCAAATGATGAAATATTACTTATTGATTGAAACAGAGAAGTTCATAACCTTATGCAATATGTCTCAAAGTTTACTTGCTACTATATTTTTGCATTACTTAATTATTTGTTGGCTGTGATCATGGGATAGGTAGCAATGTGTAACTTTCCAACAATTAAGGATGCAGCAGATGTCGCAATTGCAACTATGCTTTCCGGTATACAGGTCTGATTAATTCTGACACGTTTCCCTTTCTCCTGATACTCCCGTTATTTATCTAATGTCTTACTTTGTTGCATTCCAGTTACTTGTACATAATTCCGGGGAATTACTTATCCTGAAACTGTTATTTCTATTAGTTTGCTCATCTCCTTTTTGCTTTCTTTCTTTCTTTCCTTCTTTTTAATTCTCTTTCTGATTTTTTGATGGCACCACTTGAGGGATGAATGAATGATATGGTCAAGTTCTGTTTCTCCCCGGAAGGGAAGTATCTGTGGGAAAATCTTCTTGTTGGGCATAGGCTTTTGCAACTTATCATTATTGTTTAGCCTATTAAGAACTAGAGACCTAACAAAAGCTCTAACCTTATGGACCTGAGCCTTCCAAATGAATAAAAACAAAGGACATGCAGATGGATTTTGTGACAGTATCAAATGAGAATAAAAATAACTTACAGGAATAATACCCAGACTCCCTCTAAAACCCAAGTGCAGAAATCTGGATTAGGACGAAGATATACCTGGTAGAGGGCATCAAAGAGGATATAATGGGTTATCTGGATTAACTTTTATTGCAATCCATTGTCTTTGACTTTGAGTTTGTGCTTGGTTTTACCTCCCCTGGCGACTCTGGAATAAAAAATAAAGGGGAAAAACAAGGTTTTTTGTTTTTTCCGTTCTTCCTCCCACC
The DNA here is from genome assembly GCA_025631175.1 of Iris virginica. Lineage (NCBI taxonomy): Eukaryota > Viridiplantae > Streptophyta > Magnoliopsida > Asparagales > Iridaceae > Iris > Iris virginica. Next base: position 13,314 of record JAOTQG010108565.1, read on the forward strand.
TCCCGCGCAATTAACCATGAATAGAGAGTACTGTATGCTTTATCGTATGGTTAACCATTTGTTATGTCCATCTTTATTGCATTGGATTGTAAACATTATAAATTATCATCTTTCTCTCTCCTTCTTTGATGACTTCATGTTTGCAGTCATCTTTTGTTGATGCTGAATTACATATGTTTGCTAAGGTTGAAAATACATGAATTTTTCATTACAATCTATATTTCTAATTCTCACCAGGTGTCAAGGGTGGAGCTATTAGATGAGGTTCAAATAAGGGCAGTCAATGTTGCCAATGGAAAAGATCTGCCCGAAGTCCCAACGTTGATGTTTGAATTCGTAGGCACAGGTGTGTTATGATTCCTGTTTCACTCATGATTTCTTCCCCTGTCTATTTTTCTGTTTGATGCTGACTTGGATGCTTTTATCTTCATCAATCCAATACCATTCAATTGCTATTCTCAGTGCAGTGCGATTCTGTAAAAAGTAGACAAATGGCTTTATTTTTTTTCCCATTCTGTTTTCTTGGTTGATTCTTATATCTTGTGTAATTTTCTACTCGTTCATTATCTTTTCATTAGTGGAATGCCATACTGTTTTTGTTCAACATATGATGAAAAATGCAAAATTCATACTTCGAGGAGTAATGTCTAAATGAGGTAGCATACACTATTCGGGATATAGATTGAAACGATCTGTCAATACTTTTTTAGCAATCCATCCATCTGATGTGATTGAAGGTCCTTCTGCAAAGGTGTATTCACACCACATGCACGAAGGTCTTTAGAATATGTTTCTATCTCATGTTTGCAAGGGTCACTAGCATTACTATAAAATATCAACATACATTATGATATTATGCACAATACAAACATTAAAAAATATGAAATGCAGCATTGTTGCTTAGAGTTGGCGATTAAATTGTTTGGTGTTGGGTTTAATAAGATACTACAGTGTAAATAAGTTCTTAAGAGAAATATGGTGTACACCTTCAGCAGAGATGACTTAAGTATGGACAATTTTGCTAGGAGTCGCCTGGATAAGTGACCTTGATTTCCTTTAATGGTTTGTTTCAACATGTGGTGGTCATGCTTCTTCATGGAAGATCGACTCTGACTTGTAGAAGCAGAATTCTAATTTTATTTTTTCCAAGATGGAATTGTCTGAAAGGCAAACAAATGTTTACTAATCCCATCCCTGGATCATTGATTTTTCTTTCCCTTGATGTCAGGTCAAAGTAAGTTATCCAACTATCATGGAAAGCAGATTTTTCTTATTTCTGTAACCATACCTCTATATCTTCAATTTAAACTTCCAAACCATTCTGCTAGTTATGGCTACGTATAATTTCATTGCTCTAATCTTCAGTTAGTTTGAAACATAATTGTTGAAATCAGTAGTCTGTACTCTGTTGTACTGTTTTTTTTTTTTGAAATGCTATATTTGGAGCACAAACATGGAGTAAGGTTGTTAATATTCATGCCAATTATACACTATTACTGATGATTCCAGTTCAATAGTGCCAACTTGATTAAATTCACTCCTTATGTTGACTGACTGACCTTTTGAAGTCCTAGTGCAATTGACTAATGTGGATATGATAAAAGCTACTGCTATTGCATTGAATGAGTGAAAAAAAAAAGTAGCAGTAGCAGGATGATCAAGACAGGCTCCAGAGAAATATTACCCTCACAAAATTTGAAACTATGAACATTTAAACGATCTTGATAAACATAAGTTGGTTCTGTCTAAACTGACGCATGGTGACATAAGTGCTAGATTTGCAAAAATACCAAGTGCTAGTAAGTGCCTAAGGGATAAGTCCAATTGCAAGATCTTTCTAAAAAACAGATCCCTTACAAGGATTCCTGGATCCTATCAAGTTGAAGTTGCAATTGGCAAACACCTCCTAACATCCCCATTTGGGTCAACTGTAGTTGCTGAATATCAGTATTGATCTATGTGCTAGAACTTGTATCGTGTTAGGCCTGGCAGGCTGCTGGTATGGATGTTTGAGTTGCCAAATATGTAGAATTTTATTCATGTTGGTGTCAAGCTGCCACACCCATGAAATGAAGATACCAAGAAGTCAGAAAGCATGTTAATTAGCTTATGTATTTATGACATTTACATAGTTGAGAACACAGAGGATCACTAATGCTCATTACATGCTCCCATCGTTAGAAACGTGAGCTTTTGATCAATCTACTTTATGGCCGCTAATTTGGGTTTTACATCAATACTTTTCAGAAGCATACTCACGTGAGCAGACTCTAATTGTTCAGAAGATAGCTTCGGAGCATAATGGCTCAGATTTTATCTTTGCCGAGGATCCTAAAGCAAAAAAGGAACTCTGGAAGGTGCTTTCCTTATTTGATCTGTACATACATATGTGTATATATATACACATAAATATGTGTGTGTGTGTAAATATATATAAGTTGTGTATTTTGAATTTTGCTGTTTGTTAAAACATCCACATTTCATCATAGATTCCTTGGGTTATATTTCATCCGCTAGGCATCCTCTATTGATGTACCTTGGTGATCCCACAAAAATATAGAAAAATAGTTCTCTTTTCCCAAAATGAGTGTCCATTTTTGGTTCTTAACAAAAATTAAGCTAGTTGAACCTAATACATTTTAGTGGCTCAAATAGGTAATTCCGCTGACTGAATTTGTGTTATAGCATTGTAAGCGACTCCTAGACATGATAATGGACGAAGGTGAATTTTGTAACTTCACTAGTGAACGGACATTCATTTTGGGACAAATTATTACTATTTTCTTAAATGGGCACTCATTTGTGTTAGAGGGAGTACTACTTGTTAACGAGATGTGTAATTAAGCTGATATGTGGGTTCCTAACCTTTTATCAAAATGATTACTATCTACAATTTTATCTGCTATGATATATTCTTGTAAAATCTGGTTTTAAAATCATTTGTAAAGTATTTACCCATGTTGATTAGTCAGTTATGGACTTTAGGTTTTTTAAATCATGACTATGTTTGCTCCACACAAGGATTTGGTATAATACCTTGTATTTCAATTTTTATTGCCCTCATGTTTTTGTGTATTGGATTACCTAGGTTGCTGAACCATAGGCTCTACCCTCAAAAAGGGAGGGAAAGAGAAGGACTGTAAGAAGAGTTTCCGTTGAAGGCATGCTCTCAAGTCCCAAGTTTTCTTAGCAAGGAAAGGGAGGAAAGAGAAGGCAACTTTTAGGAAGTTTTCACCCTGGATTTTCTGTCCAAAAGTGGGAGGATTGGGGACAGTGGAAGTTTATTTTAAGGAAACCGTATCAAATCCTCTTATCTTTTCTTTCCTTCCGAACTCGAGAGCATAGGAAGGAAAGTACTCACGTTTCCTTCTTAAACACAAGAGCAGACTTTCATAAATTTTAATGCCAACCCTTTCTTTCCCTCTCTTTCTTTTCATAAAAAATTTGAGAGTGAACCCTTGATGTTTTTATCCACAAGCCCATGAGAAAATAACTTAAAGAGTTTCTAAAAAATGTGACAGTATGCTTGACCAGTTCGGAATTTCTATGTAGTATAATTTGGGCCACCATATTTTTGCATTCCTAGTTCCCATGGTGCTTGAAGAAAAATAACCAAATCTCAATATTAAGGGAGGCACACTCAAGAGGTTCTTGAAACTTTCCAAACTAGCCTAAACAATTAAGATATGCTAGATAGCTGGATATTCTTGGGGTATGCTGCCAATCACAAGCCTGAAAGTTGCATCACCTAAGTTGAACCCTCTCATAATACTCCAGGACACTCTCACACTATAGGATGGGTGTGCTATTGTGGTGGACTGTTTGACTGTCAGACTCATTCAGATAGGCTCATAGGCAACAATGGGTTATGTGCTGTGGTCACATATCCATTTGATTTTGTAGACAACCTGGTCAAGGAATTTTGGGCGGCACAACTTCGGACACTTGGGCTGCCAATATGGGTCACAAGGAAATGCTCATAAAAATGGGCACATATCTCCGACATGACTTCTGTTGTTTGTCTGGCTCTAAGTGAACACTCTCCTTGTTAATTGCAAGACAGTACCTTGAGGGTTTGAAGTGAAAATTGGCTGTTGAATTTCCTTTTAAGTGTTCGTGTTTGCTGCATTATCATGGTTGCTTTGATGGCTAATCTAGTCAAGCTGACCAGTCTAGTTTCATAAAAAAATCATAACCATAAACTTGACCCCACTTATATTGCTAATGAAACTTGGCATAAGTGATTGTCATAAGCTTTGAGGTAAACTTCGAAAGCTTCCAGAACTATTAAATTTTGACTTCAGTACCATCATTGATAAAACCCGATCCATACACTCTTTTTGTGTCATAGCCGGTATAAGCAACAATTCTCGAGTTGACTGTTAGGCATTAGCTGACGTAGAATAAAGGCATAGTGCCTTTATAATATAATGCCACATATACCCCAAGACCAGTCTATTGGGTAACTCCTTTGATCACCGCCCTAACCCTAGGCCAGCCTCCATTCATCATAGCCACCTTGCTGCCGATGACCTTCAACCTCCATCTCAACTTGTGAACAAATTTAAGGAAAGATAGAGGAAAAAGAAGTGCAACAATCCAACGTCCTCCCCAGCATCATTGTAGCAATCCATAGACATGCGCCGAAATTTTGTGAACTGCAAATGAAAAAGCAAACATCATGAAGAATGATTGGGGCATAATTTATATAAGGTTCTTGCGGAATAAGCAATTTACATTTAACCATTGGCTGAACAGGATTCTTCCTCTTTCTTGCATGGATATAAGGGGCAGATAGTGAACGTGTGTATCAAAAATGATAAAATTTGATGATGAACTGTTCTTTTGTACCTAGTTCATTTCTGCGTTGCTGCCAAGGGAGCTTACACATGACTTTGTGAGACCCTGTGCATTATTTGGAGGATAATCAACACGGAATTCAATCCCAAATCGCCAAATGCCCAAAAGGACTAATGTGCAGAGAGTACTTTTGAGTTGAGGCAACAGATTGCCGGAAAGGGGAGTCTGGGCAAAAAGCAGTGATGGCAGAGAATGGATAGAGCTGTTGATTGCGTTAACAAGGCGGCTAGAGTGTGTGAACGCAGAATAGCATCTACTAAGACATGGGTTCCCTTCCTTTTTTTATTTATATTTTTAATATAATATAGAGGTAAGGTTGGTGATGTAATTTAGGCCATTCTGTTGTTAGTTCCGTTACTGATACCAAGTCAGTGACTGACTCAGTCGAATCATTAGTTTCGTGGGCTCTTTATTATACGTACATAGTTCAGGGTTACTTTTAAGAAAATTATATCCTAAGCATTAAAGTTATTTTTCTCTATTGGTGATATATATTTTTTATATGTAGATAAGGAAGGAGGCACTTTGGGCTTGCTTCGCAATGGAACCCAACTCTGAAGCAATGATCTCGGTTAGTTTCTTTTTGCATTTATATATCGAAGTTTCCTCTGATTGTAACAAGAAGGAGATGTCAATTGTTGACATGGATTTTCTATTTAAGCTTTATTCAGATACTGAGAAAATAATAATTTGTGTTAAATGCATCATATTTATCATGGATTATCCATTTATCCTTGATAATTAAAGACATTGTTTCAATTTTCTTATTGCTTAAGGTTTATAAATTCTACTCCCACCAACCTTTTATAGAATGTTGATTTCAGATTGCTCTTTTCCTTCAATTATTCAGTTGATGATTCTCTCTCTTTTACATGGCCTGATCATCATATTTAACTCTATTGATGTATGTTCAGTGTTCATTTTGTGTAATTTTCGTTTGATTAATTTGTACTTAATTTTTGTTATTAATTGTTCCAAACTAACTTCTTCTTTGTGGATAATAAATTAGTCTTAATTTGGTTTCAAGTTAAAACTATGTTTTTCATTTCATTATATCTTAAATGTTAATAATCAAGATAAATTTTAAAGAAAAATTCAAATATTAAAGAAGATAAAATAATAGCAATTACAAGATTTGCTAATGTAACAATAAATAAATAAATAAATAAACAGACTTTGATAGATAAGAATAAACACACAAAAGGTAAAAAGATTAACTGAAATTATAACCCAAGTAAAATAAAAGGATAAAGCTAGTTTTTATTTATTTATTGTTGTTTAGTACTTATGATTATCATCTCTATCATGTTATTTACTCATCATAATTGTTATTTGTTTATTTCTTGTGTTTTATATAGACTTGTTCCTGTAGCTGGAGTCGCCACAAACATAATTTCTAAACCATGAGACATCTAAATCTGGGTTAAGATATGTGCAACAAACTGGTGGTGATGATTCACCAAAAAAAATGCAATATCTGTTATTCAACCCAAATTACTCGTCCCTTCTTCGACCCAAAAAACTACAATATCTTTCATTTACACCCACCAACTCCAAACTCCCCCTCTGATAGGTCGGGAAAAGGGTTAGCACCACAAACTCTACGTTTGGCATTGGTAAAAAACTTGTTCAATTACACCCATTCCCAGCAGCAGGACCACCATGACGGATCAAGTTCTCAAATTACACCCAAAAGCTCAATCTCACCATGCATAGACTTGGAGAGGGGTCGGGGGATTGCATTTCAAGAGCTGGGCAATCGGGAACCTCTAGTGAATAGAGTTTGAAGGAGTTCGAGATCGAAGGTCTGGACGCTCAATTTATTGAATGATTGTGATTTCGTTGCGGCGGAGATCATGGATGAGTGGACAGAAAGAGTGAGAGCAAGTAGAATTCCAAACCGGCTAGGAGGCATAATCGCCTTCTTAATCCACAGTAACGTACCTCAGTGTTGGCTTATAACGAGTTGCCACCAGATACAATCCTTGAGCTGCATACACTACGTGAAGCACGGAATGCATACAAAGGATTAAATCCCCCGAAGTAAGGCAGACCTTGATGGTTTTTGTTGGGGATCTTATTGGTGTTACTTTGGTGGTGATGGTGCGGGTGGGAGTTGTATGCCTGTAGTTGCGGCTAGGGTTTTAAGGGTGGTTATGATGAGAGAGAAGATAAGGAGATGGGGATGGGTGGAGAGCGGGGTTGGAGACCATGGAGGTGTTTTCTGTGTGCAGTTTTTTGGCCTGATGGAGTCATGGAGAGGGAGGGAGGTTATCATGTGTGGATGTAGCTGTTTTAGTAGGGGAATAATGATGCCACAGTTATGGGGATAAGACCCGAGGGCTGGAAATCTCAAATTACTAACACGGATCAAATGATGCTCATAGGAATGGGTGGTATGCTGTAATCAGTTGTTCACCTACTTACTCATGCCCTTGCTCTTTTAAGTTCATAAATCACCGTTCTCATCTATTTTGGCCTCAGTTGCGATATGTTGTTGGCACTGCAATAGGGGCTGGGATTTTGAGATGATCGCTGGGTATGGATAGCCCTTTGTGTTCTACTTTTCCTCATTGGCTTTGGGAAGTCCTCTACTCATATCATTCCTACATTGTGCTTCTTGAATTGGAAGATAAATATTGTTCCCTCATCCAAGTGGCATATTTTCAGTTGTCTTTTGTAAGATATTAACCCATTCAGTCTTTTCCAATGTTGAAGTATATTTAGAATTACAAGGTGCCTCACAAAATTAATGGCCTGATCTGTCGTGCTTAATAGGTTGAATACCAACTTGGTGACAGAGGTGAATACCACGTACGACTACCTCTCAAGATACTGTCTCATTTGTAAGAATTGTTGTCAAACTCATGAGTATTCTCTGATTAGTGGATGCTCTATCAGTGACTGCCTGTCGAGCTTTTGGGTTCAGTTTGAAGACTTGGATTTTATGACATTGTGTGGTCTTTGGCACGCGATGGTGTATATCGAATGAGGCAAATAGCAAGTTTCAGAGATCATTCACTACCTTTCGCTCTTCTGGGGGAAGGACATGTTTTCCTTGCTTCTCTTTTGGCTTCAGTGTTGAGGGTGGCACCTCTTAGATGCTTAACTTTGTTTTTATTTTCCCATTTTTGTCTGTTTTCTCCTTTTGGGTCAGGGGATGGTCTAGTTGCTGTTTTTTTGTTCGGCTTGTATATAATTCTCTTGATCTAACAAATTTCTTCTTCATAAAAAATGAAAAGGCTCAAATAGTTGTTTGAGAAAGAAGACAGAAGTGAGAAGCCTTAACCTAAAAAAGTTAAGACATAAATATATATATTTGTGAATTTACAACTTAACATCAAGTCCCTCAAGCATATATTAGTGTCCTAGCAAGATCTCATATGTGTAATGTGCGTCTCTTTTTATTTTATTCCCCCTTGGGGGGGGGGGGAGGAATTGGACTTGAGTACAACAAGAATCACCATATCCTGAGATAGGAACCATTTTGACTCTAAATATAATGGCATGAAAAAAAAATAAATTAAATTTTGATATTTTCTTATGCCTGCAATAATGCTGTTGCTTTTACATGTAATGACCTATTCTAATATGTTGGTTTCGTTACTGAATATCCCTTACATCACACTTTTTACTTGCAGGACGTATGTGTTCCCTTATCACACCTCGCAGAACTAATTTCAAGATCAAAAGAGCAGCTAGATGCTTCACCATTGGTGTGGTATGTTATGTCCAATTGTTTTTATTTCTTGAGCAATATGGTTTCTGGTGTATCAGTAATCTGTTTTGACTTGTGGCAATGGTAAGCTTGCATGCTCTCATATATCCCTGGTCTGGTTAACAGCACAGTCATTGCTCATGCTGGTGATGGGAACTTCCATACAGTGATTTTATTTGATCCCACACAAGAAGAACAACAGCGGGAAGCTGAAAGATTAAACCATTATATGGTCCACACTGCATTATCAATGGAAGGTACTGGCTAATATAGCAATACATATGGGATATTCTTTTTTGCCTGATCATCCATTTGTAATAAATGATGTATATTCTTGTAGTTAGTCCACCACTGTTTATCGGAGAAATGTGTAAAACAGAGCAGGTTGTAGTCAAATTTGCAGATTAAATACGGGCCAACATCTTTAGTCCTAGAAACTGCTAAAGTTCAATTAGTTTGGCAAATGATGATCCAGTGATCGTAAGGGTCAGTTAGACTCCCTTCCCCCGCCCCCCATGTGATCTGGGTTTACTCAACTGGCCCATTTCCTTTGGAATTGTCTCATCCTTCGCGAGACCGTAACTCTTGTAAGTTCAGTCCTTGAGCTAGAAATGTAAAATGAAGGTGAGCTAATACACATATTCAAACTGAAATGATCATTGTTCAATGGTTCATTTAACCACAACCAAGCCCTGATATGAAGGTGAGCTAATACACGATCTACTGGCTTTGATATACCCTATAGTAAGCCTTAGGACATTGGTCAGGTTGCTCCATTGTGCCCTTGAAGTCATTGCATTTTGCCATGTCATTATAGGTAGGTTGCAATGGTCCAACTCAATTTAGTTAGTGACCATGAGCAAAGTCATAGTAGTTAAGGGCATCTCCAACGCTAGTCTCACCCGAGGCTGAAACAAGGCTTAACCTGAGACTTTAGCGTTGGGGAAGGA
>JAOTQG010108577.1:0-10794 GCA_025631175.1 Iris virginica
TTACAGTTTTACTACACTGGGGTTATATAATAGTATGGTGATTGAACTTTGACAAACTTTACTTTAAAGGTGCTGAAAGTTACAAGTTTACTGTATTGGGTATCGTAATTCACCTTTTGTACTGTTTGAGTGACTGAAAATTAAAATTTAAAATTTTAATGGCCAAAATAAACAGCTAACACATGTACTGACTCTAAAAACTAAGAGATAACAATGCCTAAACGACAGCGTATTGCTTCAACTTTTAACTAATGAACAAAAGACAAAACGATGTTGCATTGCTCTTTTAAAAATCCCCAATTCAACAGTCATTTCCCATTTCAGTGCCCTAATTCGTAACAGTCCCTTGGACATGCTGGCTCTGCTCCTAGGTATACCGAGAATAGCTTCTGCACTAGAGTGCCACTTTTTTTTTTTGGCAAAATTCAACTTACAAAGAGGGACTCTGGCACTCAAGAAACGCAAAAACTTTCAGAGGAGGGTAAATCAACATGTGGGTTAGAATATAAAAACCAACAGAGCATAAGTTCCAAGCCATTCAACATTATAGATATGACAACTGCTGCATTTAATCTTCAACATACAATGAGTAAATAAAAACACTTCACCTGAAAGCAATTCTCTAGCAAAGGCAGCATGGTCTTTATCACTTGCCATAGCAACCACCAGAACTAACCTTGCTTCTGGAAATGTCATTTTAATTGTATCAGCCAAAGCCTTCGCAGATTCTCTGGTATGAGCTGAAAATAAGACAAAAGTTGCATTAATCATGGTCCGTGGAAGCTTAAACATTATAAACACACACTTTCCACAAAGAACAGGTATGTAATGTGACAACTTCAGAACTGAACCTCCATCAAGTATTACAGTAGCTCCAGGTAGTCCTAATGCCTCAAGTTCAGCAGATGATAAGAATTGGCTTCTCCCAACCAAATATGTGTTTTCTAAACCATCACGAATGGAAGTATCTGAAATTTTCCATCCTGGACAAGTATTCGAACAATTGTTGTTAAAAAGAGCATTAACACCCAACACTATAACAAGAACAAAGCATTTCATAATAATTGATTACGAATCAAAATAATTCCTCCAAATTCAAAGATCACCAGCTACAGGTTTTCCCAATCTAAACACATCCTAATCAGGACTAAGTTCTGATGCTAACTAACACATATCAATGTGGTTTTTCATGTCAGGTCTTATGCTTTAAGAGGCGTGTTAGATCAAGTGTTTTCAAGGGTCTATGTATATTGAAACAATTAGATTGTAGTACACTTTAACAGCATTTCATTATTCACTAGTGGACTCACAAGTGAGAAATTTGAAAATGCAAAAACTCACCATTGTAACTTATAAAAATCTTAACAAGTAATTCGCCTGCACACCCCAAAATAATATATTTGACACTTATAAATCCCCCATCATGTAATGCTATTGATTATGCATGATTCTTCACTGTTTGGATCAGCCGGCCCTATCCATGTCCAAAGCAAATATAAATGGATACATAGATGAATAGTCAAATAAAAGGATAATCGAGTAATCAAAGGACTTTAGAAGCCCCAAACATGCATAAATGGACCGGAGATGTACATCAGATTTGTACATAGTCTTACAGATCCTCAATGGTCTATCCACTACCATTTCTCGTGGATGGCTGCAAATGCCAGAGCACTAGAAAGGAAAAGGTTTCGTTCGTTACATCTCATGTTAGATGGCTTCTTCACATGTATGAGCGGTGGATCCAGGAATCATACAAGCAGAGGCAAAAGTCCTTGCTTTTTCAATGGAAAAAGACAACTATATTAAGTTAGAAGAAAGAATGAGATGTCAACGAACCTTGATCACGGAGGCACAGTGCTGCACATGTGGCAGTAGCAGCATTTTGAAGTTGATGAGGTCCGAGCATATACAGATTTACATCAAGCAACTCAAGAGACTATATGAGTTGATGAAACATTGTCATGTTCGGTACAAGAAAAAAAGCTAAAAAGTATGTGCGCGAGGAGATGCTACAAGTGAATACCAATGGTAAATCCTTCTTCATGTCAAGCACTATATCACAAGTCTGGCAAGGTTTTCCGGATACATTGCTAATTCCTTTGATTTTACTTCTGTTTCCAGGGTCAGATGCTGATACTACCGGAGAACACATTGAGAATGCTTTGTCACGTAGAATATGCTCAATATGGTGCAGATATGGGCCGCCAAGAACCACCTGAATTTTAAACCATTTAGCTGAGTCAATCTTAAAGAGCCCAACATCATGGTCCAGTGTACACAACCAGTGGTCAAACTAAGAGGCTTACAGGCATGAGTTGCAACTAGAGTTATGATGGAAACTATGAGACATGGTATCAGTAATGGAATAATACTCAAGCAGCAGCAAAAGAGTACTCCCTCGCTTCCAAAATGAGTGTTATTGAAAATCTTGTCCCGAGATGGGTGTCAATTTTGTAGTGAATTATTAAATTCACCTTTGCCATTCATTGCGTTTCATTCCCCACTTGCAATGCTGGATGGTATCACTAAGGGTGATTATGACATGTTCCATTGATATTGCTCATGTGTCCACTTCCTTAATTTCCACAAAAAGTTCAAAATTGACACTCATTTCGGGATAGAGGGGGTAAATTCTACCAAGGGTGTTCCATGGAGACAGTAAATCAGAATATTCGTATGTATGCTATTAAGGTCTGCCAAACCCCGTGGTTCAAAAATAAAAGGACAAACTGCAAATTAAGTCACTCAACTTTGTAGCCTTTTTACACTTGATCATGCATTTAATTTTTTTAACACAAATTTAACATCCAAAATCTCTTATTGAGCGCCACTAAATCTTTTTTTCTTTTCAGTGAGGCTCGTTAGTAAACTAAACTTTGAGGGGTAAAATAGTCCAACCTCTCTTAGGCGTGAAATTTCCCTCGAAACTTTCCTTAACCCCAGTTACCTACAATTCTCTACCTAACTAAGTTTACTCGCATCAAGTTGCAGACTGTTTAATTCCAAGACGGAGAACTGCAATGGGAAACCCATAACTCACATTTTGGAGAAACAAACTTCAGCAGCAACATAGTGGTATCCTCTTGCCTCACCACAGCCTCTTCTTTCCCAACCAACACAGGAGACACAATCCTGTCATATTCACCACCGCCACCGGCTATATAAGCAACTAACGCTGGCAGCACTGGCCCCAAACTCGGGTTATATGCACCAGATTCCATGTAAGACCCCTTAAAGACATTCCCTTCACAGTCCATTAAGGGTCTTCCAGAAGGGTATCCACTGTAGGGGGCATGTGAGCTATTTGCCCCTTCCAAAGCTTCCATTTTAAAGCTGACTCGCTTTTCTAAAACAACATTGAAACCCCCAACAAATTTCCATTAGTATGGATAAAGTCGTCATCTTGGCTAATTAAAAAGGGTTAACCCGTTCTCATGTTTTTCAAGAATCAAGGGGGTTTCATTATCTAAAAAATCAAATGGGCCTATTGGGTTTGGTGAAAGTGATACCATGGGTGCGAGATCAGCATTTTATTGTGATTCGTTGGGATAAGGATCAAGGTTTGGAACACATGGCAGAGTTCTTGGAAGAACTGGCGGCAATAGCCGTGGGGAGCACCACGGCGGAGACGACAAAGTAGAGGAGTTGGAGGAATTGTGAGCGACGAGATTGGTGATTAGGAACTGTTCAGTGTGGACGAGTGGTGGAGTGGGAGGCCGAGAATTCAAGATTAACGCCGACGAAGGTGCAACCGTGTAAGCTTAATCCAACAGCTACGACTGGGGTTAGATGATTTAATTTTATTTAGTGCCACTCCATCCATTATTTTCCCGTTAGGCTCGTTAGTAGACCAAATTTTGAGGGGTAGAATAGTCCAACCAGTATTAGGCATTTTCCCCTGATGCTTCCCTTAATCCCAACTTAACCCTAACTACATTATCTAACCCCAGTTACATTACCTCACCCCAGTTGTAGCTATCGGATTAGGCTAACACGGTCGCACCTTCGTCGGCATTAATCTTGAAATGTGTATGAGCATGACAGGTAGAATTAAGAGTAGGTGCATGTAGAATGTCAACTCATGACATTTCCGTAATTTAAAATTATTTATATTTTAAAAATAAAAACACTTCAATGGGAGTATGGAGAACCACCTAACTGGGCGTGCAGTCTTGATGATTCCAGACTTTGCTATTGCAATATTCTCCAAAGAATCACCAAGAGCAGCCAGATGTTCTTCACCAATTGTTGTTATGATTGAAGCCGCAAGTTCTGAACTAGAGATCACATTTGTTGCATCCCGTGCTCCACCCAATCCAGCCTGCATAAACAAGAAAACATTGGACAACAATTTACATGCTGATGATCCTCTAGTTTTTTAGCAACTACTGTTACACAAAAAAAGTGACATCATACACTGGGCACTACAGAATATTCTCTTAAAAATGCCCAATACTGAGTATAAGCAGTGATTTCAATCCAGATGTTTAACTGTGCTCTTGCAAGGGGGGAGGGGAGGGGGTTAATTGTGGAAAAGTTGGCAGAAACATCAATCTACAGTGTCTCTACTGAACCGCATGAGAATTTGACCTCATCGGGTCCTTAATCATTTATTTCAAAGTCATGGGATCCTTTTATGCTTTCAGAAACCTCTCCATTCTTCCCCTCTATCCTGAGGAGGAACTAGGACAGATTTAGTCACATTATCATCTTCCAATTGAGAACTTCATCTTTTGATTATTCTCTTCACCAAAACTGTTCAGATAATTTATGTTACTCTTCCAAATTACAATGTTCTTTACTGAAATTAGATTATTAATGACGAGAAGTATGAGTAAAGAAACACCAAAAAGAACCACAAACTTTAAGGACATAACTAGGTAATTTGAGTTCGAGAAGGGAAGAAGCAAAATCACATTGAAAGAGACTTCGGTTGGGTGGGTGGGTGAAGGATGGGGGTTTGAAGAAAAAGATTAGGTAAAGGGAATAAACCTCAATTACAGCCATATCAACATTCTCTTCTGCAAATAGTCTGAAGGCTACAGCAGTGAAAACCTATAAATTCAATAAGAAGAAATTGTTATGAGCATCCATGATGCTGAATGTCAAGGTAACAGCTTAAAAAAAGTACCAATAATACTAATTTAATAAACCAATAATAATAAAACAATAACAATAAAACAATAACAATAATAATAATAATGATACTAATGATGATGATAATAATAATAATAATAATAATAATAAGCTAACCAACTAACGAGTACATAAATACGAGCATTAAGTTCCACCAAAGACCAAACAACAATACCTCAAAATGCGAAACACATCCAGATTCAAGTTCAACAGTCTGACGAAGAATCTTTTTGATCTTCTGGAAAAGGGTATTCACTGCCTTAGCTGACACCGGTTCACCTAATTTTCCCATAGATATGCGTTCCCTTATGGTTCTGATATGCGGACTGAAGAAAGTAATAGAAACATGTGGTTACTAGGGTATAAGATGAATTGAAGTATTCCTTAAGAAAGATACCAGCTAGGGTAGTTTGATCCAGCAATGTTAGGACATCATCAGATAATTATGAACAATAAAAGAAAAAGAGGAACATTTTCAGAGTCCAATTAAAGGAGTTTCAAAGAGTTACTTTTGGAACCTGATATGGTGATTTACGACCAAGAATAACGTGAAAATGATATGGTCATACCTAGTATAGCAACCAACAGAATACCCTTCTGCTCTTAAAATGTTGGAGAGAAATGCAGCAGTCGAGCCTTTTCCTTTAGTCCCAGCAATGTGAACAGACTATAAATGATGTGAAATTAGTTAAAATGCTTAGTGACAGCCCTCAAGTTGCTATTAGTATGAGAAACTGAATAGAGGCATGAGTTTTCATTCTAAACTCCCTCAAAACATGTAGCGCTTTGTTCTTAGTCACAACATAGTGTATGCTTACGACGGAAAACATTATCGGCTCGTCAAAATACAACTCTTTCCGACATTACACATACACAATTGGAGAACGGAGATGCAGATTAGTCCCTTCAACTTTACATAAAAGTCACAAAAGTTCTCACATTCAAGTTCTCTTTTAATGGGTTGTTTACAAACAGCCACACAAGTATAGCGACGGTGGGACTAACAGCTTGAATGTTAGTTCATGTTTCTTATCTAGTACTCGGAAAATCCCCCGTAAAGTTGAGTCAATAACATCTATGATCTAACTGAACAGTTTATCTAAGTTTAGAAGAATATTCTTTTCTGCGCAAAATATATGCAGCAGCATTAATAAAATTGTGATCCCTTTGTTCCTACATGAGTGTACTTTATAATTTTAAAAGGCGAAAGGGAAAGTTCATCACTTTAAAGAGTTCATCAAATTCATCTCAATATGCATTTGCTAGATAGAGTGTGGATAGGAAGCCAGTTAGCATATGCTCAATTGCTTAAGCAACAAAAACGGACATGATAATAACATATTAACGTGCGTTGCAAAATACAGTAAAAACACAAACCTTGAACTTGGATTGAGGATTACCGAGTGAATGCATCAGTCGCCGCATCCTTCCGAGATCAAATCCATCGTCGGAATCGGTACCAGCGCCTCTGGGAACACCGGACTTCTCGTAGTTCTTCAAGCTGTCCAAGAAATCGGTAAACTCCTTCATTTCTCTATCATCCTCCTCCGATGTGGTTAAGAAGTCTCGGATAAACCCTAATCTGAAGGGAATTTTGTCGCCGGTGAGAAGTAAGGTTTCTCTGGGAAGGAAATACCGGCATCTACTTGCAGCTCCGAAGAGGTTCATTTCTGTCTTTACCCTTATTAACAAAATTTACATCAATTGTAAAAATTAACAAGGGTAAGAAATTTGAATTGGCCTCTGAATTAAAACAAAAAATGCCATTTGTAACTATTTTTTCCTTTTCTGAAAATCAAAAACTTATTTTCAAAATGAAAAATGGAAAAAAATCAGAGAAAGAACAGAAAGAAGAAGAAGATTGAACAAGGGCACCCAACTCGATTTTTCATTTCAATTTCTACCATTACAGCAAAATCAATATCGAAATGAACACTCAAATAAAAAAAAAAAAATACAAACCCTTGAACAGAATCGAGCCTCAAACGGCTAGATTAAAGTCGCCGGCACCAATTGGGTTCTTGTTTATCCGCGCGTTCTTGGAGCAATCCAGAAACATGATCTCCGACGGCCCTCGGAGCAGCAGATTTGAAGATGAACGATTTGTTTTGTGAAGAAAAGAGCGGTCGTTTTGTGGGAGAAGAAAGGAACAATTGTGTCACAGGCTCAACATAAATCCCTAAGCAAATTAAATTTTCCCTTGATAAAAACTTGAGCAAAGGCAAATAAAATTTACCACTAATGAAGTATTAATCAATGGCGATTTTTTTTTTTCACGGATAGTAACCTCATCAATGATAAATGTAATTTCCCACTAACGGGGACTTATCAATAGCAAAAGAAGTTTTTCACTAATGCTTAGATCATGAATCTGATTTTTTGATATTTGATCTCTCCTATTTTTTCACTTTACATATCATAGGTCTCATCATTTTCTTTCTATCTCTCCTAAATATCGCACAATATCGTATTCCTGATACAGCTTGTACTTAGATGGGTGGCAAACACAAAATTTTATCAGTGATAGTATCCCTAGCGAAGTATCTGCGGCGGAGATACAGCTTGTACTTGGACGGTATATCTATCACCGCCGAAACAGTTACTAGTGTGGTGGATTAAAAGGTAGGCCCACAATGCCGCATGGAAATCCACGTCATTTTGTGTAAAAAAATTTGTGTCGCTTTTGTTTCTCTAGCAGGAGTGCAGGACTCAGGCCAAGAATTCAGACCGTTACTCTGTTTCCTCCCAAATTCCATAAGTTCTCTTTCACTCTTTGTACCAGAAGTGTGGTTGCACACTTATTTGCGAGAAGATCTTCAAGATTTTTGGTAATTTCTCATGTTTTTGCTTCAAAATTATGGTTTTATTGCACTTCAAATTTCCAGTTTCCCCCGAGTTAATTAATTGTTTTGTTTCTCATGGTGTTAGATAAATCCTTTTCGTTTCTTGTGTACCAGGAAAATCTTTCCTTTCCTAGGGCTTGACTTTTCTTTTCCATTTTTACTTCAGTTTTAGTATTCGATTGTGAAAGGAACACTTTTGAATTCTTCTGATTTTGCCCCCTTTTATTTTCATACAAAGTGTAATGTTTAGCTAGGGTTTTCATTGTTAACTTCTCTTGTCCACTTTTGTTTGAAATAAGGGATTGAAGGAAACCAGATAGTGGAACCATTTAATCGAATATCCTCCTACAATTGATGGTTGTGTGATTGAGTTGCTATCAAATATTGTTGAATTTTGAAATGATTATCGAGGTTAAGAAAATTTCAGATACTGGAAGTGGTTTGGAGATAGAATTGGAGAATTGTAGGAAAAGGTGTCTTCACTTGGAAGACAGGAGCAAAAAGGTTGAAGAGAGGTGCCTGGTGTTGGAAAATGAGGTGTCCAAGTGGAAAAGCGAGTTTATGCTGCTCAATGATAGATTTGAGGTGCTGGTAACGGAAAAGATCCGGGTTGAAGATGAGGTTGGGGTTTTAAAAAAAGAGAATGAGGATCTAAACAAGCGGGTATCTCAGGCTGGAATGGCTGATAAGTTTATTGATTTGATCGAGGACAAGGAGGATGAAGATGCGGTTGTTCAGTTGATGATTGAGAATAATGTTTTGGAATGTGAGAAGAAAAATGCTGAAAGTGAGGTTGAGATTTGGAAGGGTAAGGTTAAAGAATTGGAGGGTTTACTCTTGAGAAGGGGGAAACAGCCTTTGGCAGGAAACTCAGAAGGACTCACTGAAAAACCGGAAATGTGCATGAAGGAGATGCGTGAAGCTAGGGGTTTAAATGATGGATTGGATATGCATTTTCAAATAGAATGCAAAATAGTGGGTTGTGAAAAGAAAATTGATGCAGCTAACATGTTGAGCACAACTCTCGATTGCATTGACAAGGGAACTGAGAATATCATATCATCAGGTACTAAATGTCTTTGCTTTCGTTTGTTTCATAGTTTTGTTTTCCTCAGTAAATTAATTTGACCATTTGATTGTGATATGCGGCTCATGTGGTCCTCGCGATCTATTTTCTGATATGGAGCTAAGTCCAATGTTCTATTGCTGAGAGGGTTGTTCTAACATATTGTTAGAATAACTCATTTTGATCAAGTATCTGATATTAAATGTGGTAACCCTCATCAGTTTATGTTAATTGTTTGAGCTTGCTTGATATGAAGGTTAAATTTTGCATGTTCTGTTTCAAGATTTGCTGCCATGAATGGAGCCTCACTTAGTCACTTCCCCTTGGTAACAGAAAGTTGTTTTTTCACCCCATCGCTCTTCCTTGTGTAGCTTTGAGCATTAACTTTTTCAGATGGTGGTCTGAGGGGATCGTTAGGTCGAAATAAGTTCACGTAAATGCCAAGATATGCATGCTATTCCCTCATTGACGGCAACCAATGAGTAGGTTATTTTGACTTTTCTTGCTCTGTGATAGGCACGCCCTTTATTGCCACACCTTGTAAACAATCTACACTTGTGAAGGAGGACGGGGATATTTTTTCTGGTAATAAATTGGGATCTGGAAGCCGAGTTAGGAAACAGTTGTTCGAAGAAGCTGGCCCCCCCAACAAGAAGATTGCTCCTTGTACACCAGCTGGTGCAAGACCTGCATCTGTAGGGGTGATTGATATTGATGACAGCGATGGTGAACTGGAGTCGACTGTGCACTACACGCATTCTCACGAGATCCCCAAAAATCAATCGCATACTGTTTCAGCTTCTTGTGCTTTAGAAGGTACTTTGCATACAAATGGAATTTATCCTAGAAATCATTTTAAAAAAGCAAATTCAGAAAAGAGCGATGAGAAGGATATTAATGACGACGAAGTGAGTTCTCCATTTATGCACACTCCTAGAAGGAAACGAGCTTCTAACATGGTTACTAGTGATAGTGAGAGCGACTATGATGATAATATGCCCATCTGCAAGCTCATAACTGAGCATCCACAGCAATCTGACATAGATTCCCATTTGAAAAATTACCCTGAGGAGGAGAAAGTTGACAAAACTGTTACTAGACGTCGGCTAGTGAAGTTGAGCAAATCTGAATTGAAAGTCGAGCAAGAAAGAAGCTCTTCTACTCCTATTACTTTAAAGACGAGTGAAAATGAGGATGCTGAAGATGAAGAAATGGAGGATAGTGGGTCGGAAAGTGAGGGTGACAGTTTGGGTGGGTTTATTGTTGGCAGCTCTAATGAATCTGATAGTGCTGATGATGCTGAAGTCGATGATGGCTCTGTAAGTGCTGATGCTTCTGTCGAGTCTGGGGATTCTTCTGAGGGCAATATGAACATTGGAGAAATTATGTCTGCAATTCGGAGGAAGAGAAATAAGAATGCGAAGTGGGAGTTTGAGGCAGATATGCTTGCTTCTTTTGGCAAGGATCCTGAAATGTGTATGAAGGCTGTGTGTGCTCTCTACCGACAGCAAACTGCAGATGAAAAAAATTGTAAAGGAACAATACACCACAACCGACGTGGTTTTAGCCAGTCTGATGCATCCAGGTTAGAATCTTTTGCCAGTTTTGATTATTTACCAAGTATATTACTCTTGTCGGGTATTGATAAATTCATGTTTGCACGTCTACTTTTTTTGTTGGTAAGAGTAGGTTGTGCTGTTAACACGTCTACTTTTTCTCAATAGGGGCACTAAGTTGGCTGAATTT
>JAOTQG010108588.1:0-12273 GCA_025631175.1 Iris virginica
CCACTAGTTGTAGGAGGTTAGCAATGTCCCCATTTTTACTTTCTCAAAATGTCCTCACTTTTTAATTTTTAATATTTTTTTGGAGGGGTAAAAATGTCAAAACCGTGTATAGAAAAATGTGCTTGGTAATTAATTATCATTTCATTTATTGTCCTAATCAATGTTCCAATCATTGCATATGTACTTTTTACATGCATTAAATACAAGCACATTTTTTAATACGCGGTTTTGACATTAATACCCCTCCAAATAAATATTAAAAATTAAAAAGTGAGGGTATTTTGGGAAAGAAAAAATGGAGACATTGCTAACCTCCTACAACTAATGGGGATATTAGCTAATTCCATTATTAAATTTTCAAATAATATTTGTGTCGCGAGCATCCAACGAACAACTACACTGCTACTGAGGACTTAGCCACCATGATTTGGGTTCCATATCGCAACCCAAAGCCTCTGTTTTTCACTAAAATATTTATATATATATATATATATATATATTTTTTTAATTTTAATATGTCAGAAACACTAAAGCAGAGATTTATCCGGAAACAAAGAAAAGTCACGGTAACAAAAATAGGATGAATTTAACAATTAGGATCTCTTCCATCTATCTTTTTCTTGGTTGAAAAGGCTAAGAAGATGATTGCACCTACTACCAGGGTGAGAAAAGGAATATATGTAATATCGTCCTACCCACCTACCATACCAAGGGTCTTTTTCCCTAATTATTCCGTATAAATATTTTCTTCGTCCGTAACTCATAAAAATAAGACAAGTAATATTTATTATCACATACAAAAGGAGATTGTCCCAAAATGAAATATATTTCTTTATAGTGACGATGACACAACGAAGAAAATCCTCACCCAAAAATATTTAAAAGAATATGGACTACTTTTGGCACAGCATTATTAATGAATGAAGTGGGAGCAGATAGATGCTCAAAGTCGAGAGATCAGATCCTCTATGGCATTCTGTGTGCCACACTAACATATTAGTGGGACCCATTAACAATGGGACCCACCAGTATATGAGTGGTGGCACAGGAAATGGTACACCAAATGACATAGGAAATCTGAACTCCAAAGTCGCACATTGAGAATTTTTTTTTTTTTTTTTTAATGAGAAGACTTGGTCCACACTTACAAGTTCAAAATTTCCCACGACCATTTCCATATTGACCGGTCCATGACAAAGTCAACACACCCACTAGTAAGAACTAAGAAGGCCGAGGAGGAGGAGGAGGAGGAGCACAGCGTTTGCTCCTTCAAACTCTGTTGACCCTTTATTTCATTGACCGAGCTTTGCCGTGTCTGAAACTCTTCCAAGGTCCTTCTTTCCTTAGTATCACCCCCATTAAGAAAATTCATCATTCAGCAATCAACAGTCAGTCAAACAATAGGTCAGACAAGCAAGTCAACCCCTTGCAAGACTCTACTATGAAACAAGCCCCTTGATGGATTGTAAAAATCATGATTTCTAGTTGGCATCATCCACATCTAAAGTAGAGGATGGCGCATCAACAGCAAATCCAGGTTCATAATGACCAAAAAAAGATTGAAAACTCACAAAACCAGATGGGCTTAACAGATGAAGAACCTATCATGTATCAGCCAAAGTTTTAACATGATTCTGAGCATAAGAAAATAAGCTAAAGCACAGCATTCATAAGTCATATGTCCAAATTTAACAAAAAACTTTTACACGGATCAAGAAGGCATACAACAAGTTCATATTTTACATTATACTAGTAAAGTATGCAGGGTTGATTCACCTTACTAAGCCACAACAGCATGCCCCTTGTGCCCAACATATGCCTCGCGAAGTTCTTTATATCCAACCCTGTAATGCTCCAGAGAGAAACATAGCTGCCTTATTGCCTCCCTTTTCTCCTCAGCTCTGTCTGAGATCACGCTACTCTGTCTTTCAACCTCTTTCTCGAGCTCCTCCACTCTTGCCTTAAGTTCACCTGCAAGCTTTCGTGCAGTACTAGATTCAGAAATTAATCCAGTATGTTCAGTTTTCAGCTGACACAACTGCTTCTCCATTTCTCTTATTAAGTTCTCCCGAGAGCTAGCCTCTGCTCGGAGCAAGTCAACCTGAGCATTTACTAGATCTTTCTCTGTCCTGAGCGTAATGTTAGCTTCATGAAAACTTTTCATTGATGAATTCTCAGCTTCGTAATGCTTGATCTCATTTACTAATGATTCAACTCTTGCCTTAAGGAGAGCTTCTTGTTCTAACACATGTGATATGTCATACTGGAGTTTCCCTTTCTCAAGAGAGAACTTTTTATTAACATCAAACAATGCAGCATTCAAGTCTCTGATCTGATTATCACGGTCAGATAAATCAGCTGTATACCTTGAAATTTTTTCCTGCATCGCCAAAATCAGGATTCTTTCTGAATCAAGCTGCCTCTGCAAGAATGACACATCTTTCTGTGCACTTTCGAGTTGAACTTGCAGCTCATGAGCCCATGCAGATTGCTTTAGCTCTGCAATTTCATCCTCCGCTGATATCAGTTCCGCTCGTTTGACCTCTAACTCTTCACCCATTCTCTCAACCTTGCAATCAGATTCGCAAATCAGAGTCTCTAACTTAACAACCTGATTCTGAAGCTCTAACACCTTCTTCTCCATTTCAAGATTGGTGTTTTGAATCTCGAATTTACTCTGTGCTGATTCAAGCTGAGCCTGCAAATCAGACTTAAGAATTGTAACTGTTTCAGTCTTCTCAAGCTCACCCTTCAGACTGGCAATCTCTTCTAACGAACATTGAATCTTTTTGTTTAAAACCAGCACCTGTTCTTCATAATCCTCGACTTTTTTAACCAGGGCATTGGAGTTCGAATCTCTTTTTAAAGGTGAGACCAAGTGTTTGTGAATGGAGTTCATAGATTCTGAATCAGAGTCTGAAGATGATGAATCAGAAGATTCAGAACCTTCCTTTATGGAATTATTGGAACTACCACCACCAGAGCTCATAAATAAATCGAAACCGGCAGCTCCTTCAGACTTGTTTACACCTATTTTCTGATCAGGAGTTAGCATTGGAGATGCAATGGGAGAGCCAGAGTCGTACACATCAAGAGGCTGCATTTGCTGCATGGAAGGAGAGTTCCTACGTACTTCCGCAATCAAATGATCATATCGCTCAGCAAGCAATTGATGCATGCGAGAGAACTTCCCAATATGAGCTATTAGTTCAGGTCTCTTGGGCTCATAATTAGCACCTGTCTCTGCACCTGAATAATCGTCATGCTCAATCAACTTGAACACTCCTTTAATAGCATGATCAACCCCTATATTCACAAAATACAGTAGCATTCAATTTTCATAAAACTGAAGGAACCATGAGGCTGAAAGAAGCTGGGTGCTTTGCTGTTTGTGGGTAACACTGCCATAAGTTTATGAGCTAGAGTAATAAGAAATTCATTTCCTTTTCCGAACAAACTAACAACAAATAACCAGATACTATTAAGAATTAACATGCATTGAATTAGAAATTGCAGGTGTTACTATTATAGATGCAGAAAAACGTAACTAAGCGAAGGTAAGCAAGACTTTGCCAGTACAGAAGCTGACCTTCAAGATTTTCTGCAAGCCATTTAGTATTTTCAGGGCTAATGTGACTGTCCCACCATTGTGAGTGTGCTTTTGGTTCCAACATCTCCATGGATGCACTAACGTTTCTGAAATACTAAACACCTAGGCATGAGAAAAGGTTTAATACCACCTAAAAAAGTATTTCCAAAGTGAGCAACAAACATGACCACATTGACATAAATAACCACATTTAAGTACCAGCAAAAGAAGTCAGACACTAAAAACTTGAAGAAGTTTAGCAGAATTAATAACAATCAGAAAAAAAAAAATTTTAATCAGAAAAGAACTAATGGCTCAAATATAATAAGAATGTTTCTTTTGAAAGCAAAATCTAAGGAATGAACTAATACAAAGTGTATCTCCATGCACTGTTCCATTTAGTATCATTCACAAAATTTGTAAATTAGAAACCCACACAGAAAAACATGAATGAATAAAAAAGGATAACGCAAGTACAATCGATCAATTCAGCAAAAATCGATATTTCAGTGACTTTGATTACACATTGTCACTTATTAAAGTAGGTTATATCATATGTGCCAAGTGCCAACTGACCCCTAAGTTAAACAGTAACTCACTCACCCATAATTTATCATAGGAAACAGAAAATAAAACAAACGGCAGGCCTAGGTTCATCATCAGACACATGTCACATCTATTGAGAAATTGAAGGAAATTGATGATTAAACTTCTCAAAGTGATGTCAAACAAACAAGAAAACACTTTGATATCAACTTACACTTCTTCGATTTCCATTTGATTTGATTCTGTAATATGTCTAATAACATACGCCACTCTCATACACAGATATTATTCCAAGAAAACATGATGTCTGCTCATAGAGCCAAAAGTAGCAGGGACAGCTCACACTATATGGCAAGATATCCGCACATTTTGAGATTTCAAGGAACTGAAGCATACACCAGACTCACATTTCGCAGGGTCTACATAGTTATGTGAGGATCTGATGCAGCAGGATTAATCTAGAACATTCTATGATAAGTCTTTCATTTTTATATCCAGAAATCTCTTTTGGTTTCAGATAAGTTCTAGTCTTAGTTCTACAAGTCTTTGCCTTTCTGTTTTCCTAGAGCCTTTAGAAGTTTGGAAGTCTTAAGTCATTTCAGAGTACCTGGACTTTAAGTACATGAACTGAAGCATGTTCCAGTGGTATATGTGCCCTATAAATACCTCTGTTGTATTCAACAAAAGTAGACTTGAATATTCATAAAATTTCCCAAGTTTATGATGTTCCTTTAAGAGATTTGTTAGATAGAAATTCCTCTATCGGGATTTTCTTATTGTTTCACCCGAAGAAACATGGGCAGATGGGCTCCGATATGTAACGAAGTAGGATCACCCCCTCTCGCGCTACCGCTTGCGTTAGTAACAGAGCCACGTTTCAAGGGAACTGAAGCATATGCCAGACTCAATATGTTTGCAGGGTCTATCTAGTTGTGTCAGAATCTGATGCAGCAGGATTAATCACGTATCAAAACCAGTCACAAGTGAAGTTGGGTTATATAAGTTTTGAGACAACTTGGATGTCTTTGGGTTGGCTAAATACTCTGTTGCACTTAGGATCAGACTGGGGACCAACAGTTGGCTCAGGCATATAAATTAACTTAAATCAATTAATGAGAGAAACCAATTCTACAATTTTGGGATCCATTGATGGCCATGCATTCATTGATGATATTACGACCATTTCTGCCATAGCATAGGATGAAATCCTTAAATGCGAAGGGCAAAGGGTACTAACAAATAACTCAACCCAATAATGAGACGAACAATCAAACAACACAAACTTGCAAGTATGCGTGATTGAACCAAGAATACATGAAAATCCCAGATTCATTCCTGAGAAAGGAAAAGTCAGCTGCAGAACCAATTTCTGAAGCTAGTGTAAAAGTAAAAATTGAGTGATTGACTCGCTTCTTCTGAACATAGGTTTTCTTTTGTGATGACATTAAAACTCCAACGTCCATGGCAGTTCTAGCAAACACGATCAGAAGATCTTAATGAAAAATCTAGCTGCAAGCTTTAACAAAGCTATAAAACAATTTATCACTAAGGTATGAATGCTCATCGAAAAAGAATAGACGCTCGAGCATGCATCTATCCAAATTCATGAAATCAGGTAATTAGGCATGATTTTACATTGAATTTACTGATTAAAACAAGATTATCGAAATCATATATACAATCACTAAACGAGAATCAGATTAGCCAGACAGTTTTCAAAAACAGCCTATCAAGCTGTACCAAAGCAAAATCGACTTCAAGTATCCAAAAAAAAAAAAAAATTCGCAAACAAATCAAATCCAATCATAAAGAGATTAATCTCACATATCAAGCCGCGAAAACATCATAGACGATTAAGTAGGAGCACTAACAAACAATTCATAAAAACAGAATGCTGTACTGAACAACTGGCTATGCATTGATAAGGCAACGTACAAGACTTTTGATGCGTTCTTCGATTCAAATTATTCAAACAAATAAAAACAAGAGACAAAAATTGAGGAAAAAAGAGATCGAAGAACTGACCTTCAATCAAATAAATTAGAATTCGTCGGAAATGGCCGCTTTTAGCAGGGCAAGTGTGTGTGTGTGTGTGTGTGTGTGTGTGAGAGAGAGAGAGAGAGAGAGAGAGAGAGAGAGAGTTTAGAGACTTGGAGTTTAAAGACAAGCAGAAACGGCGTGAGGGAGGGTATGGATCTGGGCTGGGCTACAGACACGAAAACCCACCCCATTTTTTATGGCACTATGTTGCGCGCCTTTTCGATTCAAACTATTCTATGACATAATTACCCTTTTGGAGTTAAAAATTGCGGGTTGGGATTGGGGCTAGTGTTGGTAATGTGCTGTTAATACAGCTAAGCAAGTCTAACTGACCACGCCTAACCAGGGTCCCACAATTAATCAGCTTTTTGAAAGGAGTGCGTAGCGGGAACTTGTGTCCAGTTTAAAAAACTTTAACAAGTTTTTGGGCCCATTTATTGGCCCAATTTTTGTCCTTTTTTTCTCCGCCATATGATTAGGTAATGTGTCTTCTTGGCTTACGAATGCTAGGAGTAATAAATTAGGTTCTCAAAAATCTCACTCCTCCGTGCTCTAATCTAACCAGAATAACTAGGAGCGCAAAGGTTGAGTTTGTTCGGCATGGGGTATAAATCGCAAGTCGGATCGGATCCTATCGATTTACAAAATTTTAAATCTAATCTAAACTGTGAAACTAAAAAATCAAACCGAACCGATTAATAACGGTTCGATTTATTGGTTTAGAAAAAAACTTTTGCAAAAAAATAAAACTAAATATAACATAAAATTTATGACAAAAAATTTAAAAAATATATTTTTAACATTAATAACGTATGATCATAATAAAAATTGAAAAATAACGCAATTATATTATTATTTTTACATAATATTAGCACAATACAACATAAAAATTATGAACTTTATAAGTTCATCATAATACAATTAAATTTAAGTTAGAATGTAATTATTATTCTATTTTATATATAAAATTAAAAGCGATATATATAAATATATAGAAAATATGAGAGGTTTATTATAAAAATATGTATATACATTAATTATCGCTTCGATTTGGTTTGAGGTTTCGAAACCGCAAACCGAATTGAACCGTGCGGTTTGAGAATTTCTCGAATCATAATCGAACCGTCGTTGGCCGAAACCAAACCAAACTCATCGATTTGTTTGGTCCGATTCGGCTGTCGGTTTAAGCGGTTTGGACTTACACCCCTAAGAATAACGCCAATGATAATTTGATTTAGCATTAAGGTTGTTCCAAATAATAGAAAAGAAACTTTATAGTATAAGTGCAACCAGGGTCGAAGTCAGATTCTTTTGCGGAGGGGGTGAAACTATATGGGAATTCGGAGGCAATGACCTCGGAAAAAAAATCGAGTGGGGCAACTGCTTAGTAGTCCTATTTTGAAAACGCTTATTTTATAGTAAATAAACATAAAAATATTTTATTCAACTTTAAAAATATTTTTACTACACATTAAAATAACACAAATGCAATGAATTTAAATTCATAGAAATTAGAAATTAGGATAAACATCGTAAATCTACTAAATGAAAAATTAGGATTAGGGTAAATAAATTTATTTTGGGACGGCGAAACACCGAAAATTAAAACTACTAATGAAGGGATTTTTGCTTCTCGCCCCCCTTATCTCCGCCCCTGAGTGCAACATGTGAGCAGTCCGATTTAACAAGAGTGGATGGTTCATAATTTTACGCATTATGTGGTGTTGGTGGTGTTATGTTAAGATACTAACTGGCTCAAGATTTCAAGGGTAATATAGTTCATATGTAATAGTTAAAGGAAGTAAAGTGTTATGTCTGAAAGTTAGTTAGTTAGGGGACGGTTATCTTCATCCTCCCCCTTTATGATGTTTTGTGAAACATTTCTCCAAATGCTCAAGAAATACAACAAGATAAATATTTCTCTCTAAATTTGTTCTTTACTGTATCATGGTATCAGTCACATCTCGATCCTCAAGCTTCCGCATCAATTCGTCTTCTTAGGCTTCTGTTCCAGTGTTCATCCATAACGACCAATGATGAATTTGTGGATGAGTACGACTTGGAAGAGGTAAATCTCATTCTTCCATCTTTGCATCCATTATACATGCATCCTAATGACACTCATGACATAATTTTGGTCATGAATGTCCTAAACGGTCGTAATTACACTCAATAGAATCGATCGATGACATTGCATCTCTTGGCTAAATCGAAATTAGGTCTAGTTACTGATCTTCATAAATGTCCTAGTCCGTCCTCCAAATATTTCACGGCTTGGAAGAAATGTAATGACAAGATCATTGGATGAATTCTCAATTCGATTTTGGCTAAAATTAGGGCTAGTATAGTATATATAAAATTGACCAAGGATGTATGGGATTATTTAGCAGTTCGATTCACCCAAGGTAATGCTCCGCAAGTCTTCAATCTGAAGAAGGAACTCACACAGCTTACTCAAGGTTCTATGTCCATATCTACCTATTTCACAAGTTTCGCACACTTTGGGATGAAATTGAGAATCTCACCTCTGAAATTTGTTGCACATGTGAGGGTGCAATCTGGCAACAAGAACAAAACAATCTGCAGAAACTCACACACTTCATAATGGGCCTCAAATGATCGATACACACGCTATAAGGAGGTCTCTTTCAGGATATTATATGTTCCTTGGATCTTCCTTAATTTCCTGGAAATCCAAGAAGCAAACCATTGTTTCTAGATCATCATCTGAGGCTGAATACAAATTCATGGCCAATGCCACTTGTGAGATAACCTGGCTTCTTGGTCTACTCAATGACTTTGGTTGTTCCAATCTCACTCATGTCTCTCTCTATTGTGACAACAAAGCAGCTTTACATTTGGCTTCAAATCATGTGTTTCATGAAAGATCAAAAGATATAGAGATAGACTGTCGTCTAGTGAGAGACAAACTCTCTTCAGGCATGTTGGTTATAGCTCATATCTCTACTACTGAGCAGTTAGCAGAATTGTTCAACAAAGGCCTTTCTTCTTCTCAGCTCCAGTATCTCTCCTCCAAACTGAATGCTTTCAACCTTTTCTGTTCTTCAGTTTGACGGAGGATGTTAAGATACTAACTGGCTCAAGACTTCAAGGATAGTATAGCTCATATGTAATAGTTAAAGGAAGTAAAGTGTTATGTCTGAAAGTTAGTTAGTTAGGGGACGGTTATCTTCATCCTCCCCCTTTATGATGTTTTGTGAAACATTTCTCCAAATGCTCAAGAAATACAACAAGATAAATATTTCTCTCTAAATTTGTTCTTTACTGTATCATGGTATCAGTCACATCTCGATCCTCAAGCTTCCGCATCAATTCGTCTTCTTAGGCTTCTGTTCCAGTGTTCATCCATAACGACCAATGATGAATTTGTGGATGAGTACGACTTGGAAGAGGTAAATCTCATTCTTCCATCTTTGCATCCATTATACATGCATCCTAATGACACTCATGACATAATTTTGGTCATGAATGTCCTAAACGGTCGTAATTACACTCAATAGAATCGATCGATGACATTGCATCTCTTGGCTAAATCGAAATTAGGTCTAGTTACTGATCTTCATAAATGTCCTAGTCCGTCCTCCAAATATTTCACGGCTTGGAAGAAATGTAATGACAAGATCATTGGATGAATTCTCAATTCGATTTTGGCTAAAATTAGGGCTAGTATAGTATATATAAAATTGACCAAGGATGTATGGGATTATTTAGCAGTTCGATTCACCCAAGGTAATGCTCCGCAAGTCTTCAATCTGAAGAAGGAACTCACACAGCTTACTCAAGGTTCTATGTCCATATCTACCTATTTCACAAGTTTCGCACACTTTGGGATGAAATTGAGAATCTCACCTCTGAAATTTGTTGCACATGTGAGGGTGCAATCTGGCAACAAGAACAAAACAATCTGCAGAAACTCACACACTTCATAATGGGCCTCAAATGATCGATACACACGCTATAAGGAGGTCTCTTTCAGGATATTATATGTTCCTTGGATCTTCCTTAATTTCCTGGAAATCCAAGAAGCAAACCATTGTTTCTAGATCATCATCTGAGGCTGAATACAAATTCATGGCCAATGCCACTTGTGAGATAACCTGGCTTCTTGGTCTACTCAATGACTTTGGTTGTTCCAATCTCACTCATGTCTCTCTCTATTGTGACAACAAAGCAGCTTTACATTTGGCTTCAAATCATGTGTTTCATGAAAGATCAAAAGATATAGAGATAGACTGTCGTCTAGTGAGAGACAAACTCTCTTCAGGCATGTTGGTTATAGCTCATATCTCTACTACTGAGCAGTTAGCAGAATTGTTCAACAAAGGCCTTTCTTCTTCTCAGCTCCAGTATCTCTCCTCCAAACTGAATGCTTTCAACCTTTTCTGTTCTTCAGTTTGACGGAGGATGTTAAGATACTAACTGGCTCAAGACTTCAAGGATAGTATAGCTCATATGTAATAGTTAAAGGAAGTAAAGTGTAATGTTTGAAAGTTAGTTAGTTAGGGGACGGTTATCTTCATCCTCCCCCTTTATAATGTTCTGTGTAACATTTCTCCAAATGATCAAGAAATACAACAAGATCAATATTTCTCTCTCTAAAAATTTTCTTCATTGTTCTTCATTGTACCATGTTATATTAAAAAAATATATGTCAACAATTTATACGTTCTTCGTTTCAAAAGAAAGTTTACAATTTTTTGCTGCCGAATCAGAGTTGACAGTTACGTAGTTTAATGGAGGACTTTGTAGGCGGGTGGGGAGGGAAGGTGAGAGGTGGAGATGAAAAAATTAGGAGTTTTGATTTTAATCACAGACGGTGTCTCATTATGTATTCTATTAATTATTTATTATTTAAGATTTAAAGCTAAGGATTATGATATGAACGATTATGATACAACTTTAGAAAAATATGACATAAGACGAATTATCAATTGAAACAAAAAATCTAGACTCGAAAATTAGGGAAAGGAAATACGATCTCTACCTATTCCTAGATTTCAGTAAGTAGACAGCAAATCAATAGGTGAGCCTATCCGATTACTCAACTCTTGTTAAATGGACAGACCATTTGAGCAAATGGGCAGCCCATTACCATATTTTCATGATGTTCTGGGTTACTATTTACCGCACTTCAACTTTCTTATATCGCCCCTTATTTTTCCTAAAATATCCTCATTACTTATCACTCCTAATTTTTCATTTCCGCCCCCATTATTATATATTCACTTGAATACTTTCACTATAAAATTTGTACACTTAAATCCTAAAGGGATTAGATAGCCATGACAGTTTCATGCCCTTCCAACAACATAGTCGCAATTGATACTAGACGTTATCCACCAAATGATTAATTAAAATCTTTGATGGTAACTCCAATCGCTTGGAAAAGTAAAATAATTTACTATTTACTCCATCCCTTCCCGTGAAATAGTCTTCTTTTCCTATCAGCCAAATTTCGAGGATTAAGCAGTATATCCTTGCACCTCTTGAACGGTCAAGCAGTTGAATTATTTGAAGATCAGCCAGCGGATCAGATGATGTCGTGTAATTCTGATCATCAGATTGCCAATTTTTTCTCTTTTCCTCCAAACTTGAGCAGCGGCTGCTCAGTGCTACGACGACTCATCACAACTTCATCATCATCTCTTTTAACTCCTCTATCTCAATATCATCATGTAAATGATGATGACGATGATTCAAATTCTGTAAAAATTTATCAAGACCGTGATTCTACTATTAACTCTCTCTTTGGAGCTGCTGGTGCCCATCTTCTTTCTTTGCAAAGACCAACTTCAAATCTATGGTAATTAAACCTCCTTAATTTGTTGTCTGAAGCATACTGCACCACCTTCAAAACTCTAATCTCTCTCTCTCTCTCTCTCTCTCTCTCTCTCTCTCTCTCTCTCTCTCTCTCTCTCTCTCACAAATAATGTAAATAATTAATTAACTAATTTTTGGGATTGGTTTGATTAATTTTTATGTGTTATATACATGTATGGTCAGGAAATGGGGAGAAATGAATGAGGAGTCATCATGCATGTTGCAGAGGAATATTAGGAAGAGAGTTCATCCAAATG
>JAOTQG010108599.1:0-12272 GCA_025631175.1 Iris virginica
AAAGATAGTATAATAATAATTGGTGTAGGATTTGATGTGATGTGATGTAATATTAAAATAATAAGTAGGGGTATGTAAATGTAAAGTGGGATGAAATATCAATAAAAAACAATGATCAAGTATATCGATAAATCAATATCAAAAAATTCATAAAAGTTGTATAAGTAATCTAGCCATTAGCTATAATGCTATTTATGAGCTAAAATTTGACATTTAACAAGTTAAATTTAGCTTATTAGAGATGCTCTTACTTTTCTCCCATCAAACTTTTTTTATGTTTTGATATTATTTACGGCACCAAAGTTTGGAAGTCTTTTTCCATTCCTTATTATAAATAAGGCAATGTTATTACGTATTTATTGAAAACACCATTTAGGTATATATGTATGTCAAATATAAGTCGAAAATTTCAACCGAATGGTTCGTTTGATTAAAATAGTAAAAAATAGGAAGGACGAAAAATAAAAGTGTTATTTTCAATCTATAGGAGGAAGAAAATATTTTTTCCTTCGATTATTTGATTGAACAAAAAAAAAAAAGAATTTGTTTTCACTTATTTGGTAAGATATAAAAATTACAAAAATACTTTTAAAATTATTAAATTGTTACTTTTACTTTTTTCTTTTATTTTCATTTAAAGAGAAGATATTTTTATTTTTCTCATTTTTTTCCTCTTTCCATTTTTATTTTTACTAAATAAATGAAAAGGAATACCCCCTTTTAATTTTTCCTCCCGATTTTCTATGTCTCTTTATCTCAACCAAACACATTAGAAGTAGAGTAATGTTAGATATATAGAAAAAATTAGCAGTAAAATCAACAAAATATATTAAAGTATTATATATTATAATTAAGGTATAACACTTTAATGCATTCGATTGATTTTGATGTTAAATTTTTTGGTGTATTTAGTATTTTCCTTAGAAGTATAACGACTAGCTAGCCGTTTTTTGCGGTAAGGAGACAAATAATGGGGCAATTCCGTTATTAAAGTCTATAACAAGGGCTAAACCGCAAAAATTAGGGTTATTAAAGAAAGAAGCCACATGGGCAGTCGTTAGCGACGAGGTGAAAACACAAGATTCCAAGGACGCACGTGACTGTCCGAACGATAAGTAGTGAAAACCAACAAAATCGTCCCTATGTACACGCGCTTCCTCAGTGCGTTAAACACAATGCATGCTTGATCACGGCAGAAACGTCACATACGGGCGGGAAACGAGAGTGGGGCTCCCATAGGAGCAATAAGAAACCAAATGCCTCGGTGGCAGAGATCTCTGGCCTTCTGTACGACTATGCTTCCTAGAAAGCTGCGCGCTCTCAGCGCGTGAGCTCAAGAAAGCATTTTGGTAGTTTTTTCTATCTACGCTCGTCTCTACCTTCTTATCCTATTCTACGAAATGCCAAATTGCCAGTTGCTTTCCTGATGACGTGTCCTAATTTGGTTGGTAATGCGGAGTTGCTGAGTTTAAATTTTCTATACCATTTTCTATTTCAAAACAAAATTTATTGTCATCCATTAATTTTAATCAATTTAATATAAATTATTTTTCACATAAAGACTATATACTTATATTTTAGAGCTATATAATCCGTTTCACCTTCAAAATAAAGAGCTTTAAAATATATCATATATAGTGTGATTAATACTAATAAATCGCTACATGTGTATATGATTAATGTGTGAGTACGATTATATCAGCACTAATGCATCGAATTTAATCGGAACTTCGAAGTTAAAGTGAAAAAAAAATGGTGTGTGTCTCTATTGTGTACGAGAATACGAGAAAAAGAGAAAAAAAAGAGAATAGCATATTTTAATTTTTTAACTTTAATTAATTGTATTTTAAAAATAGTTACTTTTTTTATTTTGTTCTAATCGTGTTAAAAGTAATATTTTTATTTTATAATATATCACTTTTCGACGAGAGTAAAATAGTATAGAATAGAATAAAATGTGTAATTAATATTGAAAATTTTCTCACAGTGAAGATGGATCCCATAATTAACAGTAAAGTGTGCTAATAGGTAATTATATGCATCGTTTAAGCATTTCTTGTTGGAAGTGTCAATCAATCAAGTGTGTTATACTCTTCATTCTGACGTATGAGTTAAATAGAGAAAGGAAAAAAAAAATGTTTCATTCTTCCCACGATTTTAGTAGCCAAAAATTTATTTCCAGCCAATTGCTTAATCTATTCCATGAAATTAGGGATTTCAACAGATTTTACATCTTCAATATCGAATCATTCGCGCCAAGAAAATTTTTAAAAATATTTAAAAATTGAATTTAATCAATGGGTTCTAACGATCTATACATCAAACGTAATTCGTGAAATTCATAATATAATTCAACTGCGAGTTTAAATATTATTTGTATTTTTATATACATTTTTATATATCATTATGTGCATTTTAAATGTAAATACGTATATTTTCGGATATCATCATATGCATTTTGATGTGCACATTATATATATTTTTTAATATCATCATGTACATTTTTAATTTTGACATGTATATACATTTTCAAATATCATTATGTACATATTTAATTTAAATATGTATATATTTTTCAGATATCATCCTGTGCATTTTTATGTACATTATATATATTTTTAAATATTATTATGTGTATTTTTTATTTAATCATGAAAATGTAACAGGTCTATGCGCTGATGTTAAAGGGCCATGTGATTTTGAAGAAGAGTCTTTCATTCGATTCATCAGCGGCGATCTCATTATCGATCGAAAAATCTACTGCGGACCTTCTCCTATGAATGGTGTTTGAAACAGAAATAAACGAAATACTAAACACTTCGACAAACTGAAACTCTGCTAGTAAATAAACATAAAGAGAGCTTTCATTGCGAACCTGCTCAACAATAGCTATCAAAGGTCTGCCTTTGTTTGCAGCTAAACGTCCCATTTGCATCAGAATAAGATGCAATCCTAAGTCCAATTGTATGTTACGAATATATTGTAATAGATCATAATCCTTCTAGAACTACAATTCTAATTTTAATAGGAATAGAACATATGCCCTAAATCTAATTGTATCTCCTATCTATATATATTCTCTCATGTATCCCTAAATATTATAAATTTAATATAATTTATTATTATTTTTCATGGTAATCAGAGCCAAAATTTTTAAAAAATAATGGGTAGATTTTTAATTTAGTTTTTAAGTTTTTGTAATGATTAGAGTAAAAAGAAAGAAAGAGATAAATAGAAAATTGTGAGACCAATGAGAGAGAAAAATCAAAAATTAAAAAACTCGTATTAAAAACAACGAGAAGAACACACCCTAATTTTTTTTTCTTGCAACTTCTTCTTCTGATCCTACGGGCGTTCTCTCTTTCTCTCCTAAACACTATCTCTAGCCGTTGTTGCTAGCTTACCCTAACCCTAAGGTCGCCGTCCTTCAGGGCGGACGCCTCTGGCTCAAATTCCTTTATGTTTTCTTTCTCTCTTTATCAAGAGGACAAACTCCTCCTATTTATTTTTTCTTCTCAAAATGACAATCTCCTTCATCTCTAAATTTATAAGAGAAAAAATTCATCCATTAAATTTTCGATCGAAGAACATTCTCCTAAAAATATTTTTATTTTGATGTTAGAGAACAAAGTCCCCTACTATCTCTTTCTCTCTTTCCTATAGTCTTATCCCTATTTTCAGATTAAATTGAAAAAAATGAAAAGAAGAGAAAAGACTTCCTCCCTAATAACGTCTCTCTCTCTCTCTCCTCTCATTCTCTTATCTAAACCTTAAATTTACTCTTCTGTCTTGTACAGACTGATCCTTTGGTATATAAAATCAATACGATGGGTTTCATATCCTTAGATTATTTTCTTTTCTTTTCTTGTTTCAAAAAAATTTCATCAATTATTCTACTCACTTCTTCCAACTTCTCTCTCTCTCTCTCTCTCTCTCTCTCTCTCTCTCTCTCTCTCTCTCTCTCTCATCTTTGTCGTATTTCTTCTTTTTAAACTGAGTGTTTCGCAGGTATTCACTTGAACGCTTCATCAGATTGCAGCTGACGAGAAACATGTTGATCTCTTCACCAAACCATTATCGTCGACCAGTTCTCGTATTTTCTGACCAAGCTTCCTCTTGCGTCGAATCCGGCTCAGCTTGCCCGACTAATAAGCTGCAATCCTAATATTCCTACTAGGATATATTGCAATATCATAATTCTACTAGGACTACAATCCTAATCCTAATAGGAATTACTCGTACGCCGTAAGTCCGATTGTATCTCTTATTTAAATATTATGAATCTAATATGATTTATCATTATTCTTCACATCCAAAGTATTGGGATCCCCAATGACAGAAGATGGGAGAAATTTCATATGAAACCTTTCCTCTAGTCATTTATGATTTGAATGGATTTGAAGGAACATATTTTCTGCAATCAGCTTGTTTTTTGAATGAAATCGAACGATTTTCTGGGTTTAGTGCGGAAGAAAGCCTCACTTTTTGACGTGCGGATTTGAAAATTTGGGAGATTAGAATTTAGAGTTGAATGTTGGTAGATGATCATGGGCGAAATTTTAGGAACATATTGAGACGATTAAGATTTATGTTTGAATTAAAAAGAAAAGCGAATGTTGTGCAATTTTTCAAAGTACTGAAAAGAGCAAATGTGGGGGATCGAGGTATATTACGCGTATTTACAATTTTTTTGGAAGGTACGTAGCACTCTTAGCGTGAAATGCTTAGAGCATCCTCTAGGTGAGGTTTATAAGTCAAATTCGAGGTTTTAGATCGGTCCATGCATTAAATCTTACATAGTAAAATAAAGTATAAATGTTTATCTTTACCACCAGTCAATTTGCATGAACCTGTTACATGGTATGAAAATAGGATAATTGAATTACTTTTTAAACTTTTATCTTTTGAATGAATATATTAAAAGGAGTAAAATAATTAATGGTGAATTCGTACTCCCTTCGTTTCACGATGTTTAATATTTGATTTTAATAATCAAGGAGTGCATTAAGTATCTCCTACTATACATGAAGTCTTTTCAAATTATTCTTTTATTAACTTTTAAGACATTAATTGCTCCTCAATTTTAACCTGAGATAAAAGAGCAATTTAGGAAAAGTGTAGCCAAAGTGTTTAAAATATAAACTATTTTGAAATAACTTCTTATTTTGAAGAGATCAACTATTGTGAAACGAAGAGAGTATTAACTTTTAATAAATTTATAAAAAAGAGATTTATAAAATAATAATGTGATATAACGTGGAAATTTTCATACATTGTAAATGTTGTTAATATACCAACCGGGTGGTGGTAAGGTGATATAATGGAGGCAAGTAGTGCACCTGCTGTTCAAGCAGTAATGAAATGGTCGTCTTCTACCGGCTGTCAATTCCCCCATAGATATGATGATAATCTATCTGGCCATGTTACTTTGATATTGATTTGCTGAAAATTGCAGCATTATCGCTTAGCCCCTCCCTCTTTCTTTGGCCGAGGATTGTATGTATTTGTGGAGCAATCATGGGACTATTACATTACTACTCCACTACTATATATTAGATAGAATTGACTTAAATTTCAGTTGGCATATCAAGTACTCAAATTTTTTTTTTTCTGAATGTACAAAAAGATTATAAATTAAAAAATAAAATATACATAAGTTATATCATTATCATATTCATAATTATTATGTGTATTTTATATTTATAATATGTACATAAATTATAGTTTTTATGTATATTTAAAAAAAAAATGAGCACTCATAACTCGATATAATTTACGCTTAAATTTGGTGTTAAAAAAAAAACATGGTTACAGTTTTTTTTTTTTGCAAATTAAAATAACACTTGTGTTGAATGGAGGGAGTTAGATTGCTAATGACATTTGTTCTAACTTATTTAATGGTTGCTTTCGTGACACATATTAATTTAGAATAGAAAAATTATTTAAATTGAAAATCTTTCTTAATGTATTAAAAATACTCTTCAATGCATTGAAAATTACTTTCAGTAGCAATATTTATTTTTAGATTATCAACATGATCTGTTAGCAGAATACATCAGATTTAAATCGACCAATGAAAGTAAATAAAAATTTAAAATAAGTAAGATGTATGAATTAATGATAGTATTTAATTTAACTAGCTTATAGGATTTTATGAAATTGAAGGAATATATAATATTATCAATAATTTTAGACCTATAAAAGAGTTATAAAGAGAAGAGTACAAAAGTTTTATTGGCCTAATATGATTTGATGAAAAAATTTATGAATCCTACTGCAGCAAAAGTTGCACCGGTAAAAATATTTTACATTATTTTTTGTACATTTTTCTTTGTAATTTTTCCGTGACTCTAACTATAATACTGCATCCGTTTCACAATAATAGATCTTTTAGGATGTAGTATAAAAAATTAGATTTGCTTAAAAGTTTTTAGTATTTTATTTTTGTTCTTCAATTAATATTTTATAATTAAAAGTTTTTTCAAATTTTTTTTTATTAATGACTTAAAAGTAAAGGATAATTTAGGAAAAATAAAATATAAATTTGTAAAATAATAATTATTTTAATATAATTTATAACTTTCAAAAACTTCATTATTACGAAACGAAAGGAGTACTACTTCTTTCTTTTTTAGTTAATAAAAGAATTAAGATCAACTCGACTCTCAACTGTAGGGGTGCAACGGTTCGATTTGGTTCAGTTTGAGGTATAAATCATAAAAAATTTCAAAACTAAACCGAACCACAAGATTTGAAAACCAAATTCCAAATCAAACCGATAAACCGCAGTTCGATTTGGTTCGATTTGTCGGTTTAGGACAAATCGTGTTAATTTTTCTAAATAATACTAAATTTAACATAAAATATGTAATAAAAATTCAAAAATAAAAATTATGTTTAACATAATAGCCTTAAATTTATGATAAAAATTCAAAAATAGTCCAATATTGATGTATGTTTATATATTACTTAACGCAATACGACTTAAAAATTTTAAAATTCGTAAGTTCATTACATGATTGAAAAAAGAAAAAATTAGCTCAAGACAAGCAACTCTTAATTAAAAGGGGTGAACATAAATATATATAAAATATGAAATGCATATATATATATATTAAATATCGGTTCAGTTCGATTCGATTTGGTTTGTAATGCCGAAATCATAAATCAAATCGAACCGTACAGTTTAAAAAATTTTCGAACCGTAACTAAACCAAACTCATGTGGGCGGTTTAGGATTAGTCGAACCGTAACAGAATTGTTGTTAGTCAAAATCAAATCAAACTCATCAATTTAATTCAATTTAATTTAGTTAGCGATTTGAGCGGTTTGAACTTGGACCTTTTTTCTGGTTTGGCTAATGAGAAGGACGTGAGAATATTATTGAAAATAAAATAAAAAAAAGGTCAGCTGTCATCTATACATTCTTCATGCAACTGTTATCAGGACCAAAATCACAAGAGCTGGAATGACCCAAGGGCAATATGGTCATACCAAACAACATCCATCCAGTTTTTTGCCTAATAAACCCCAAATTAATCTACAACACACGCATATAATCCTTTACATTCGCCACAAGACAAACTCCCCCAAAAGCCCATTACCCCCCACCCCCCTCCCCCAGGGTCCCCACCCACCTCTCTCTCTAAAACACACACACACACACACAGACGCCATAACTGTGTCTGTTTGATATCTGCAACCCACCATACACAAGGATGCCCAGCTTTATCTCAGAAGAGTATTCACTGTTCAGACCTCTTTAATCACCATATCTATTATGAACTCCATTCACTCGACCAACTCCCTCCCCTGAAATAAACCCCAACAATAATTATAAACCACCATCACCATGCCGCCAAGGTAGTAGGAGTAAAATCCAATCTATATGGAATCCGAGAGGCCTCATCGGACCACGGGCAACACGTCATCATCATCATCAAGCAGCGAACTTTTCATCTGCTTCACATCCCGCCTCTCTTCTTCCTCCATGAAGATCTCATCAAAATCCATTCTCAGTCCGGGTCGGGCACGCGACCCAGCTCCCATCTCTCTCTCGACCTCACTCAGCCGCAGGCTCAGAACCAACGCTAGCATGAAAGGCGCCGGCCAAGCCTCCCCCATGTTCCCCACCGGCGGCGGCAAGAAACGAGGGTGCGCTTTCGAGAACCCCGAACCCTCTTCCCCTAAAGTAACCTGCATTGGTCAGGTTCGAGTCAAGAGCAAGAAGAAGCAGCAGCAGCAGGGTAAAAAGTTGCGATCTTTATCGAGAAGGCATAGTACTGGAGAAGTCAGTTTCAGGAAATTGGAACAGGCCGTAAGTCTAAGTCTTAGTCACAGTCAACGCCATGGTAGTCAAAATTATCAGCAGGGGAATGTGGGTAGCAGTAGTAGTAATCAAGAAACAATGCTGCCGCAGCAGAGGAACCAGAGATGGGTTCATTTGCCATTGACTATATGCGAGGCTTTGAGGACATTTGGGTCCGAGTTTAGTTGCTTGTTTCCATGCAGCAAGTCTTCTTGTTTTTCAACTAGTGAGAGAGAAAAGGAAGAGAGAGCGGCGGCGGCGGCGGGTAGATCCGGCGTAGGGGATGATGCAGGGCAGCAGAGTTCGTGTGGGGCGGTGTTTAGATGGTTGGTGGCTTTGCAGGATGGGGAGGGCACTGGTGGGAAAGGTGGTAGGAGAGAGATTGAGTTGGTAGTGGGGGGAGATGATAATGATAATGAGCAGATGAGGACATCAGAGTTTATGGAGGAGAGTGGGGGAGTGAGGAATTCAAGAAGACATGTTTTTGAGGATTTGGAAATTGTGGATAATAGAATTGAGTTGAAGGACGAAGAAGCTGCTAGGGTTAGTATTTGTGTCCCACCAAAGAATGCTTTGTTGTTGATGAGGTGTAGATCTGACCCTGTTAAAATGGAAGCTCTTACTAGTAAGTTTTGGGAGTCACCTGCTGCACCTCCCGTGGATGATTTTGATGAGGAAGATGAAGAAGAGAGAGAAGAGGAGAGAGAATTTAAGGAGTGTGAAGTTGAGCTTAGAGATGAGCAAGTATTGTTTTCGGCTGAGAATGTAAAAGTAGAAGAACAAGGAAATGCAGATGTAGAAGCCAATTTGGGAATGGAGTTGAGACAGAGTATTGAAGAAGAAGAAGAAGAACAAAGAAGACTAGATTTCAATGAAGTGGTGCAAGAGGATCTTGAAGAAGAAACAGAGTTGGTCCATACTTCCGATGAAGATGAAAGCTTGTTTCTTGACTGTCTATTTGAAGAATTCTTGGATGAATTAGAACAACCAATTCAAGAAGAAGCAGCTCATCAAGCAGAAGCCACCATTGCTAGCCGTTATACAACTCCAATAGAGGATGGCAATGAAGAAGAGGAAAAGAGAGAAGGGACATTGATTGAAGAGTTGGCCACATTGGAACTTGAAGCAAAAGAATCAATTGAAGAGAAAGAGACCCAAGATTGCAACTTTGAAGATGAAAAAGAGATGGTGACCCATGAGGGATCCGAAGTGCAATTACCTCCATCCCAGGAAGCAGCAAGTGAAAAAGATGTCGGGTCAAAAGAGAGGGAAAGTAATAGTCAAAGGAGAGCATTGCCCGAGTGCTTGCTGTTAATGATGTGCGAGCCCAAGTTATCCATGGAGGTTTCAAAGGAGACATGGGTGTGCAGTACGGACTTCATCAGACGGCATCCGGAGAGGAAGAAACCACAAGCGGTGGTCAAACCCATCGACGGCGGAGATGAGCCCGTAGAGAAGATGGTCAATGCAGAAGCTAATGCTATTACTATTTCTAATAATCCTGCACCGGTGGTGGTGGCGTACAATGCAAAAATCCACCACCAGCCGCCGAGGTCGTCTTGTTCTTTACCGGGGCCGGCCGCAGCCGCATCCATGGCAACGATGTTAGAGCAGAAGCTAGTGAACGCAGTTGGTTACGAGCCGTTTGTGCTGACGAGGTGCAAGTCTGAGCCGATGAGGAAGGCGTCTCAGCTGGTTCCTGAGACGTGTTTCTGGAAGAACAGGAAGCTGGAGCCGCTCAGGCGGGCGGCTTATGGAGTCAGCGCGGCTGGGCTCGGGTTTTGAGCTGAGTCAAGATAAGAAGAAGGGAAGGGTATATTTCGGGCGTGGGTTTAGCCCGTATGGGAAACTGTAGCCCCTCATACTGTACTTTAGTAGGTCTGCCATGTTTTGTACATTTTATTTAATTTATTTAGAAATTTTATTACTAGTATAGTTTTGGTTGTGGTATTAATAATTCATCTTTCTTTTTTCTTTTCCATTAAATTTTTATTGTGTGTGATAATGCTTGGCCTCGGCTTAGGTTAGTGGAGGTATTTAGGAAGGAAGGCTAATGCTTGAATTTTGGTATTTGTAATAGTTGGGATGTAAGAGTTAGGCAATTATAATTCAATTCCGGTTCACATTTGTTTTTTTGTTGAAGGTATGCTTGCTGGCATATTTATCAATACTGCTTCAATTTTTATTGATATTATTAGTGATTTTAATGAG
This sequence comes from Iris virginica, assembly GCA_025631175.1. Taxonomy (NCBI): domain Eukaryota; kingdom Viridiplantae; phylum Streptophyta; class Magnoliopsida; order Asparagales; family Iridaceae; genus Iris; species Iris virginica. The sequence goes on from JAOTQG010108599.1 coordinate 10,520, forward strand.
GTAGTAGTTACAAAAGCCACATTATCCGCATGCAAAATTCGACGGTTTCAAATGCTCGTTGGGTAAATTTCCGGATCTTGCTTGCGGTTGACGTGACAAGCATTGGAGCTGTTGGATCTTGTTTGCCGGTTGACGTGACGAGCATTAGATGGCTCGCTTCACCGCTCCACTAGAACTATCGTCCACTAGAACTATCGGACCCTGGGTTCAGGCAGTTCGTATATCGTTGTGCCTAAGCACTTCTTGTTAGGAATGTTCATTTTCTTCAACAATGTACATAAAGATTATAAATTAGGTACATATTATGAATATGAAATGAACACGAGTTATATAATTATCATGTTCATAATTATTATATATATTTAATATTTATATTATGTACATAATTTATAAACCTTATGTACATTTGTGAAGAAAACCTAAGCACTCGGTATAATTTGTCGGGGCTCGTGGATCCTCATTTGACAACTTAACCTCATGAATTTTATAGACCAATATCTGGGGCCCACACAAATACTATTCTCCATCTTAGTATTCCCTCGATGGACGGGCGCTTAATTAATCAAACTAGAGAGCAATACTCTGAAATGGGGAACTAGATAGCAATTGACACCAGTACCACCAATACTTGAAATAGGGAGGCCCAAGTCCAACCAGAGATCAATGAGAGGCCAATTTAGTACGCCTCTATCATTCCGTTACTCAATTAACAATCAGTTTTGGTTTATATGGAAACATCTCCGAGGCATGTCTACTTATAAGGTTGAGACTGCAATTTCGACAGTCTCCATCGACCCTATTCTGAATCAATATAGAGGAGGTAAATCGCAGAATGTACAGAATGTAGAGCTAATGGATATGTTCAGAGTTGTAAGGCATGTCTACCTATAGATATTAGATCAGGTTGCCCGGCCTAAAATATTCACAAGATACACTGCTAGCTAGCCACATGCCTCCAAAATTATGAGAAAACAAAATTGAAATAAAAATCACAAAGGATTTACTACTACTTCCACTCCATTAAAATAGAGGTTCAAATCAGATAGAATATGAGAGTATGAGAGAGAGAGAGAGAGAGAGAGAGAGAGAGAGAGAGAGAGAGAGAGAGAGAGAGAGAGGACAGGCTGGTTTTGGTTTATTAATGGTATTTGCTGTGGCATCATTGTCTTCCATTAGACTAAACCAGAGACGTGAGCTTACTTAAACTTGACCCAACAACAGCCGCCTTCAATTCTTGCAACAAGCCTCTTTCTTGCATTATCATTTGGTTTGTTCCAATCCACCAAGTTTATTCGACTCCCACCGTTTCAACATCTCCCCCGCTGTGTATGCTGCTGTGCCCGAGCTCGAGCACGGGCACAAACATTGTAATAATCAGGGAAAATAAATAAATAAATACTATAAAATTTTTAATTATAAAAGAAGTAAATTAAAAGAATAAATAGAATAAAATATGTAAAAGTATATGTAAGAGTTAATGGACTTTGAGTTTAATGGGCCAATAGACTAAGCTAAATCACCTTGGATTGAGAAAAAGCCCACATATAAAACATCTATACTATAAGGGAGAGTGTGGGCTCCACCCACAAATGAATAGTATCTCAAATGATTGGAAATAGAGTATTTTATTTGTGGGGAGTGTGTTGTGGGATTAAGAGAAAAGTGCAATTGGTATTACAGGCGCATATAGCTCTGTACGCCCTTGGCCAAAATGAGTGTTGAACACGCGCTGGGTCCCACATACCAAATTAAA
>JAOTQG010108610.1:0-12268 GCA_025631175.1 Iris virginica
GCAACGGCAATGAACGATCCGTCGGGGCTGAACTTGGCAGCAGCTACGGGCTTTTTAAAGGTAATACGGTGGAGGACGGCGCGGCGGCGGAGGTTAATAAAGAGGCAGCGGGAGTTGTCGTCGATAGCGAGGAGGAAGACGCCGTCGGGAGAGGCGGAAAGCCGGGAGATGTTGGAGGAGGCTTGGAAGGGTAGGGTTAGGGTTTCGGATTTGACGAGGTCGGTGACGGAGATTCGGTTGCCGATTGGTGAGATTAGGAGGTTGTTGCTCACCACGACGGCGTTTCCGCCTCTGTACGGAGCTCCGAGGAGGTTTTGAAATCTGTAGTTCATTGTGACGGAGAGCGACTGTGAAGCTGCCTGCAACCGTTAAACCCTTACCAGTATTAAGACTACTACTCCTTAAACCCTAGACTGGGATATAAGTTGAAGTTGCTGACGTGGATTACCGTTAAAATGGTTTTTGCCTTCTCCTAAAAATGATACGGACGCTTTTGTTGATCCTTTTTTAGTTTTTTTTTTTTTAATTTCTAAAAAGACACTATAATTTTATTTTTAATAAATATATTATTTATTCTTTTTAAAATCATTTTCTTAGCTTCTGGCTCTCCAATCTCTTAAAATAATTAATATTATTAATTTTTTTGATAATTTTTAAAAGTTCTTTTCTTAGAATCAATAAAAATTAACACATAAATTAGAAAGAAACCTAACTTCCAATGTAATATTAATTCTCCTAATGTGTATATACTAACCCTTTATTTTATTTTATTTTGACGATGATCCGCAGTAAGAATATTCTACAAAAAAATAGACATTTACTATGAATAAATAAAAGGAGATTCATTTATGGTTCAAGCTTTTCACGAATGTAGTTTTACTCTCTTACGTTTTTTTCTAGAGTGCAATATTCTAATTGAAGGTAATATAAATCTCACGAGTTGATTTAAATTTTTTTAAAAAAGAAAAATAACATGAGTTGAAGAATTTCATCCAAAATATTTCCGATCCTTTGGTATACATGGCAATCTCGGCATTCATATAATAAAATGATATTACTGTTTTAATATAAATAATAAAACAAAAATGTATATCTATTATCTAGTCATATAGGCATGAGTAACTAACCCCATTAAGCTATCTAATAAAAAATATATATAACATACAATTTGCAAGTGGAATCATGGTGCATGATAATATATGTCCATGCCACCTCATTTTGTAAATGTTTTGGTCACACTAGAACTACTCTTTGCTCAAAGTAAAGGTGTATAAGTTGTTGAAATTAAATGGAATTGATAGTCTGAAACAAAATTGTCATTCCTTAACCGCAGATGAGAGAGAGAGAGAGAGAGAGAGAGAGAGAGAGAGAGCACTGACAGGCGGTAGCCGTCTACATTTGAACATATATTATCTCATACAAAGTATACCAAAAAGTACTCATGAATCCAAAACAAATTGCATCTAGAAGCCGATAAGCGACCAAGAGAAATGATCCATAATTTTATTTTACATCAATAAGTCAAAATAGGAAGTCTTAATCTTAATCTATACCACTCACCCTGCCTCCTATCTCTACTTACTCCCCCCAAAATCTACTAATGTATGTTATACTTTTCCCCCTGTCCTGTTATTGTGTTTCTTCATACTCTCTCCTTACTAGCTGCAATATTCTGAGATCTTGTGGCAAAGTGTAATCAGCCATCAGCGCGAACCGTCAAGCCCCAGCCTCGAGTTTAGCCAAATGCAGACTTCATCCATCTCCTTGGGGACTGTGTAGTGGCCAAGCCTGCAGAATAAGACCAACAACTTCAAGAATGAATCTTTGCTGCCAAACAATAAGGTAACTTTTAACAGGACCTAATTTTTTTTTTAATACCCTTCGTAGGTTTTGAATGTTAGATATCGAAATCCAGAGGAGCTCAAGAATTGAGTAGACCTCTCTCCATATTTGTAAGGGACCACTTCATCGCCTGCAAAAGATGAATAACAAAGGTGAAAATGAATCCTTGTGAATCTTCTTTTTACCCCTATCATAAATCATAATGTGATTCTGAAACGTTGGTGATGTGAAAGCTGAAGTACATACAGCCGCCATGACAGAGCAAAATGGGCAGGGAAGCAGCTCGCCTTGCTGCTTCATTTGATCCTTCAATCTTATTTCTCAAACTCCTGCACAATTAGTGTTATAGTTATATCAAAGAATTATATGAATACCGACACACAATCACTAATCAAATGAGAAAAGCTTTGGTTTGAGAAGGTTTGTACTGAAATTATACCTTGAACCAGGAAGCCAGCCACTCAAACCAACAATAGCCCTCAAGTTAACAGGGTAGGAGTTACCATTTCCGTATTTGCCCTGAGCAAAACAAGTTGCAGAATAGAGAGCAGTTGCAGCACCCATACTGAAGCCACCAATACCAAGTTTAACTGTTTTAAGAAGTACTTGTCAAAGTCATGGAATTTGTAATCATGAAGAATAAAAGTTAACGAAGATACTACTTATAAAGTTAATCTGCAATCAATAAGTAACAAAGTAGAAACTTACCATCAGCAGGCTCGGTTGATAGCAAGTTGGCAATGTGAGTGACAGAAGCATCTAAACCCTCAATATCATCAGGACCGTCTTCTGAGAGCTCCCCAACGTCAAACCCTGATATATAACATACATCGCCCTTAGATCATGTTCACAAGAATCACACCATAATTTAAGTTTATTTTCAATAAAGGTTTTTGTATTACATGCAGTGCAAGGAAATCCACCAAGTAGAGCCACTGGACGAGTAGGAGCAGTTGGACAAATCCATTTAATCTGCACAGAAAGAATGTACACTTAGGATAGAAAATATGATCATTGAGATAGAATCAAATGAGTTATTGAAGCAAACTCAAAAGAAGAAAATGAAATATTAAACAATAGCATGCTTGTGTATGAGTTGTTCAAGCGCAAAGATGAAATGAAATATATCCTTACATTTGGAAGGGGAAGGTTGTCCAAGAGTTGGGACCAACTGCAATAACAAACACGGAGCAAAATGAGCAGGTGTCTATGTTCATAATATCTCAAAAAGAACTTGATAGAATATGCTTTTATTTCTCAAGCGTGCATTTCCTCATCTCAGTCCCCTCAGTTGGCCACGGAACCAAATAAATGATAAGTGGTCCCAAATCAAAAATAGACACATGCTGCTTTTCTGGTTCTATTTCCTAATTAAGCTTGAAACAGAATGAGACAAGAAGGCACAAGCATACAGCGAAAAGACAATTGTTTTCTTCTGATTTAACGGTGCTGCTTTTCCCATCAACTCATTAAAGAAAAGGAATAAGTGGTGCTATATGATTTCATGGCGCTGCCGCTTTCTCCCATTCTCTCAATCAAAATAAGATTCTCAACAAACAGAGATCAAAGCTCGTAAGTACTATTTAAAACTGATCAATGAACTTGTTGATCGAACAAGTTAGTGCTTTGACATTCTTTTCCTTAAATTTTTATGTTCTTTTGGGAACTAAAGGTCCACCCTTTCATCAGAAAGTATATACTTAGCAAGGATCAAAAACGGGGAAATGCAGAAATCGTTGTCAATCACGCCTGAAGTTGTTGGTTCAAGTAAAAAATGTAAAATCCTAGGGAACTTCTGCTACACGTTGAACCCAAAAAAAAAAAAGATTCATTAATCTCAAATTTGTACGAGCACAATGCTAATCTCTTATGAGGCGAAATGGAATAACATCAACTCTACCTTGAGCCATTATCACCAAGGCCATGCAGCCAAACAATTGTAGCTTGGTGCTTCCCTTTTGGTCTCACCACATATGTCCTTCCAAACTCAAAACTCCTTCTAGCAGTTCTACTACCTGTTTATTTACTAAATTCATCAAAGACATGTCTACACCAATCTATCAAATCAGAAATATTAATTTAAAGAAATTATACTAGGAGAAAGAAACTGAAACTAACCAGAACCCAAAGAAGAATTCGAATAACTCATACTTTTCGCTGGTCTCGTGAGAAGAATCCACTAATTAAGAGTACCGCTACCACCTGTGGCTGTAGACACTAAGAACAAGTGGCACTGCGATGAAGAAAAAGCATTGTTGATGGTGTGTATTTATAGGCAAAGATTGATAAGAGCTAGGTTGCGAAATGGAATAAATAAAACAGGTGAATATTCAACACTAGGCAGGTCTATGAATGTGTAAACCAGCTGCATATTGTGCCTAAAACCAGAAAAAAGAGAAGAGCATCCATGTAAAGGAGGTAAAGAGAGGGACAAAAGCAGGAAATCTTTTTCACAATTAGCAGTGAGAAAGGGAGGGAATAAAAACATAAAACCCAGCATGGAGGGCTACAGATTTACAACATTTATAGAGAGAATCTAATGCTGGTGGTGGTGCAGAGGCAAATAAATTAAAAGCAAACCCCACAGAGCTGAGACTCCAACTCAAGAATATTACTGAAACCAAATTGGAAGAAAGAACAATCCAATTTGGTAAAAAAAAAAAAAATTAAAGGAAATATCTTTCCTTTATTTCAATCATTTGAATATGTATTTTTTGATGATTGATGGATACCCATTATCTTGAAAGTGAAGTTCACAATTTTCAGCTGTCCAACGTATCATCATTAGCATAAATGTGTCAATTATAGGAATAATCAAGAAGAATGAAAACTCAGGGAGAGGGAGAGGGAGAGGGAGAGATGGGGAAGGGGTTATGTGTGTATATAGATAGATATACAATTTGTATATGCATTTGGTTTCACTTGATTACTAACCTGGAATTCATGGGTGAAAGTGGATGTGGAGCAGAGACACAATAATAGGGAAAGAAAAGTATATAAACTTTTAAGCATCTCCTCCTCTCAATCTTCTTCTTTCTTCCCTCCTATAACCCTAGATTTTCTTGCTTGCCACTCACTGTCAACTAGATGTATTTTGGTTTGCCCTAAAAGTCTCAGGCTTCATAATTATAGGGTTTTGTTTGTTTGTACTCATTGGAGACTCCACAACAGCAGATAGTGAGATTCCAAAGCTGCAACTTCCCAATTTCAATTGCAGATATCATGTGACCAAATTGTCCTACCCATCCTTTCACCATCATCATTTGCTCCATTTTTATTTTTTTTCCCACAGGAGCAATGATACATTTATCCGAAAAATTTTCTATCTCTAATTATTTCAGGTATAATCTAACTCCTATCTTCTACCACTAATAAGATTTAACTTTTATGCTCGAGTATAATAAAATGATTTCCCTAATAATTAACTTTATCTCAGTGCTCTTTCTCTTGGCTGTCCCTAATAAAATGATGTGTTGGGCCATTAATTAAATTATATTGCAATATATTTGTCTGTGCGTGCAGAAAAACAATATCCCCGACTTTGCCATCCTCTATTTTGCTTAACCCTACACAAATTGAAAGGATCAAAAATAAAACTTATCAAGAATATGTCATAAGTTTTACTTGAGGAAAAAATAACGTAAATGTCCATCAATTAGTCGTGTGCATCGCATGTGTCATGACTTCCATCAAATTTTAATAATCATCCTAAATTATTCATTTCGCGACAAAAATATAATGTTAGGACCTAAATGACAATTCATAGAATCGAGGGGCCTATTTTTACGAGCGCATAAAAACTTTATGGTATTAAAATGCGATAAACCATTCAATTCATAAAAAATTTGTAAGGAGTGTTATCGTTCATTTAAACTAATTTTTCAGGGGCGTAATACCCATTACAAACTTTTACCAATGTAATTGGACAACCCTGATAAATTTTCATTTTGTTCCTACTATGGTTAAATTTTTAACATAAACTGGATTGAAAAATGAATTTAAATCCTATGAAATGGTGGGTTGAGACAGATTCAACTCCAGGAGGGTAACATAAGATTGATGATGATAGAAATTTTGAAAAGTGGTCTAAAGAAAGAAGGGAGGTGTATAAAGTTTCATCCATCCGTTTCAAAATCAGTATACTTACGAAACCTGAAATTTCTCAAATGTTAATCCTTTCGATATAAAAAAATCGACCAATGTAACGATAAATTATATGCACAGCATGTTGAGCATTAAAGCAGCATCGCACCGCCCTATTTTTGGACTAAACAAGCTAGAACAAATGGGAAATGATGGAAGGAACAAACAGCATCCGATTTTGTTTGTAAATGAGACTTCAGTGGGCGTCCTTTTCCCCTCCTTTAAGGGAAGGGGGAGGGGAGGGGAGGGGAATAGTAATTATAATTTAATAAGTTAAGAGACTACTTTTATTTTGTCAACTTCTACCCCCTACCTTTTGCGAGCGCATACACACACATTAATTTAATTTAATTTAATTTAATTAAATGAAGAATCATACTCCAGTCCATGTTAATTACGAAAAGATTTGACACTTTAATTTTTGTGGGTCTTTTTGTTTTCTATTTATTAAAATAGACTTGAGATGCTGATCGCACTAAGCCCTTTAATTACCGCACCCCACATGAAAATGAGTGTTTATAGTTTTGTTCAATCGATCCCTACTTATTTTAGGACGAAAAAAATACTTTAAATTAAAAATTGGTTAATTTTAAAATTAAAATGTAAGCAAGTAGTTTGAACCTCGATCGTAGGTTCATAGCAAATCATGCTTTATTAAGAAATTAACTTGAATCATACTTGCCCTTGAAAATGTTAAAATCGAATATAAATACGTACAAGAAACATACCACATGTACATTCTTTTCCTTTGAAATACTTATTCTATTTCAAAAATATTTTCTTATTTGATCTTTTCTAGTTAATTTAGTTCAAGTTTTGACCATATATTTATGAAATAGTAAAATATTTATTGAATGTTTTTCTAATATTTTAATAATCGAAGTTTTATAATCTAAAATGTAATAAGTATATATCAATAATGGTTCAAAATTGAGTTTAATTGATAAGAAAAATTAAATGAATTTTTTTTTTTTTGTTGCGGGGGAGGGGGGGATTGTATAATAATACTCGCAGTATTTAGGGTGAGTTTGACTTAATTTTTTGGGGGCCTATAAGCACTTTTGAAATTAAAAAATATTTTTGACGATGTTTGACGCACAAAAATAATTTTGCTTTAATTTATCAAAATACCAAAATTAAATTACGTTTTGACATAATCGGTTCTGCAACAGCTTTTTCTAGAAGTGATTATATTTTCGTTTTGTTGCTTGTTTTAACATATAAATAACCACCCTCACTTTGTGTGTTTTTTTTTTTTTTTTCATTTACGTAAAACAAAAAGTTATAAAATTGATATTCATAATATATTTTGAATATTTAATATCAAATAATCTAAATATTATATTAATTTTAAAATAATCACTTTTACTATAAAATAATGTTGTCAAACAAAATTAGTGGAGAAGAAGGGTTGGTCATATTAACCTATGTAGTCTTCGTGATCGGAACCTTAGCAAATTGACGGAGTTGGGCAACTTGAGGAGAAGGCGACCCTCCTCCCCCTCTCTTTTGAATTGTGACAAGTTACTCCATACAATTAAAGAGTACTTCCTCCATCCAAAAAAAAATAAAAATAAAAAAAATAAAAAACTATTCTAAAAGCAGTGAAATGCTTAATCCCTCCATCCAAAAAATAAATAAATTTACTGCATATTTTAATAGCTGTTAAATGCTCATATTATTTCAATCTCATCATCTTATGCGCATTTGCTAAAAGAAAGAAAGAAAGACGAAAGCATTTGAGAAAACAAAGAAGAACCAGTAACAAACAAATTTAATTTTGAGCCACCGTTAGCGTAAATAATTAAATTATACATGCGCGTTATTTTAATATATTGTACCATAAAATATTTTTAAAAAAATTAACTAATTATTTGGTCACTGAGCTATTGCTTAATATTTTCTTTTGCAATTTATTTACTAGTCATTTTTGAACATTTAAAATTTAAATAAAATCGTAAATGACATGATATACCTATTTTGGCAAAAGACCCAAATTGGTCCCTAAACTAATTATCAATTGTATAAGCAGTTCCTAACCATTTAATTTTATCGATTTAATACACAATCTATCAATGGTAATCGAATTAATTAGTCCCTAAATCTAAATTAAAAGAGTTGACCATGAATTTGGGTAAAAAAATTGCTGAAGTGACACTATTCAAATGATAAAATAATACATACACTATATTTATTTAGAAAAGGATTAATTAAAAAAATAGAAAAGGATTAATAGGAAAAAAAATCCCCACACCCCCCCCCTTTCGATTTCCCCTTCCACGTTTCCCCTTCCCCATCCCAACCTCCATTCCCTGTCGCCCTCTCCCTTTCCTCCATAAACCACCATCACCTACACCGAGTTCAACCACCCACCACCATAGCCACTGCCCCAGTCTCCCGTGTCTTCTCTGTGTGTGTGTGTGTGTGTGTGTATGCCTAGATAGGTCGTTATTAGGTCCTTTCTCGCTGTCTTCCTTCAGAGGGTTGATTGGTCAGTTTTCCAAAAAATTGTTCACGACTTAGATCAAAGGGTCGTGATTTGATTTCTTGTCGGTCTGGAGGAATGGGCAGTCTCTTTGCTGGCCTTTATACAGGCAGATGGCGGCGAGTCTCATCGGAGGTCAAAGGTTAAAGGGCTGCGATTGGTGATGGTTGCTTGGCTGGCTATGGAGTTTGGGTTTGGCCAATTCAATGTACTGTCCTCTTCATTTAACGTATGAAGATGAAAGGCCTAGATCTGGGTCAAAATTGCTCTCGCCACTTTCACTTATTTGGATTTCCCCCTACCCACATCCATGGCTTCTCCAGATCGAAGGTCGAAGGGGCGCCACCCATCAGATCTGCTCGCCTCTCTTCCCCTTTTCGGGCGAGCAAAGTCCTCTCGTCGTCTTCTCTCTTTACCTAATTTGTTGCTGGGTGATGAAGTCAAGAATGGGGCAAAGGCGAACGGATTGGTTTAGATCTGCAGTTTCATTGACAGCATATTTTCTTTTTGGTTTGATTGTATTTGATCGGTAGGGAGGTTTCTCTCTTTCTTCCATGTGTTCTCTACGAAAATTGATGATTTAAATCTGCAAATGTCGATTTGGTTGAACAGGAATCTGGATTCCTTCGGTTGGTTGTGATTTCTGTAAACACAGTTCTTCGTCTCCATCGAATTCGGCTTGGTTGTGAGAGTTTGAGGTAGGTTTAATTGTTTAAGGTATTGGGTAAAGCAGTAGTGGTGGTGGTGGTAGCGATGATGATGGTAGTGGTGGTGGTGATGTTGTTTATTTTTTGATTCAATTTCTTTAAGTTTTTAAATAATATTGTTTAATTTTATAAAATTAATAAATTAAATATAGTATGAGTATAAAGGTAAGAATGTTTGTTTGATATTTTTTCCTCAAATTATATGTCATATCAGTGCCAAATAAGCGCCACGTAGGATTAATATTGCCACATCAATTGGTCAACTCCTTCAATTTGAATTCAGGGACTAAATTAGGCTATAATTGATAGGTTGCGTATTAGACCATAAGGATTACTTATACAATCGATAGTTAGGTCGCGGACCAAATTGGATCTTTTGCCTACCTATTTTATCTCCATTAATTATGATGATGTTAATTTAACTAATGATTATAGTTAGAGGGATCTAAAAGATAAAGTTATAAATGAAAGGGTTCTAAAAGAAAAAAATTACCATAGACGAATCAAATTTGGTAGCGCTTGATCGATCGAAGGCGATTTCGACACCAATTTCAAAATTAAAATCCGATCTGGTGGCGCTTCAATGACTTTCCTCTATTTTATTGTTGTTGGTTTCTTGAGTTTGGATTTTTTATGTCATTTCGTGTGATATTTTTTATGCCAATGCTCGTATGCTGGTGGGTCCTATTGTTAGTGGGTCTCACTAATATGTGAGTGGTGACACATGGAGCGGCACGGAGGATCTAATCTCCGATTTCTTTGCTTTTAACCCTTGCTTTCCCATGTGCACTACGCTTGATGGGTTTTAGCCGCCGTCGGACTCTAGTTTCCCAACATCAATATCAGAAAATTACTACACCCATCTCTCTGAAGCTAACCTGAAAAATACCCCTCCCCCATAAAATCTAATCTATTGCGCAGTAGTGAACCCACTTCCCTCTACACCTCGATAGCCGACCACCACTATCAAGCAACCCATTTCCTTTTGCATTTCATTCTTTTCCATCGGCCTTATTTGGAAATGGCTTGGGCTTTGATTCATAGTTTCTTACAGCCTCCCCCCCCCCTCGCTCTCTCTCTCTCTCCACGCACACTCTATCGCAAAACCAAATCTGAAATGCAGTATCACCGTACTTGCATTTCCTTTCCGTTTAGTTCTTACATACTACATATCGGACCTTAATTTCGAAATCGCTGTAGAAATCTCCTCCAATCACGAGCGTCACCAGATTTGATTCGTATGTAGCAAAAAATTTCTTTTAGAACCCTTTGATTTTAGTTTTTTTTATTTAAACTCCTCTAACTATAATCATTAGTTAAATTAATGTCATCATATTCCCCGCCCCAATCAGTGTTTTGTACGTTTTAACACAATGTCGAAGAAAATATCGTATTCTTTCTTAGGATAAACGGATGATAATTTTTCACCAAGACAAATCTATTAAAAAAAAAAAATCAATTAACTTCATATCCGGGGAAAAGAAGAAAAGAAGGATTGCGATAGAATGGATTTTTAATGTGCCCCATGCAACCCCTAGAACTCATTGGCAGAACTTCTTTTTTCAATCTGGTCCTTCACACGACGGATGGAGTCATCCATAGCTTTCAAGGAATATCAAAGTGTGAGCCATAAAAAGCTAAGTAGGTATGATAGCAAAGTTTGAGAGATGATGAAATTGATTGATTGAAAACCTATACACACTCAAAAAAAAAAAAAAAAAAAAGGGGGGTGAATCATTTTTGAAGGAATAGATGTCCAAAATATTTGTGAACGTTGCTTACACCTCTCCAAATTGTATGCCACGGGGGGGAAGGGGAATAGAAGAAAACCATGATGGCAACTTTTTTTGATTGGTGATTGGAGAATTATATTTTTGAATCGATTCCAATTTTGATTCTCATCATACAACCTCCTCCTCCTCCTTTCCATTCTTTGCATTACACCCTTCCTTCTCACCAACAAAAGGTTTCGACAGAGAGAGGGCATTTAAAAATTTGCATAAGCTATTTTGTCTCATTGTTCCTTTTCCTTCTCTTGTCCACCACCTTTCTTCCAAAGGCCAAGAAAGAGTAAGCTTTAGGTCTCATATTTTACACGAGGCAACATAGTGCAAAACAGCGTACCGTACATTAAGGCATGGATCACAAGTATGATATGTAATAATTTTAAATGATATGATATGAGATTTTGTAGTAATTAAAATGAAAAAGTGAAAGAGTGATAAAAAAATAATGAGATCCATCAAAAATAAAATATCAAAATTTATATCACATCACACTCGTAATCCAAGCCTAAATGAAGCAAACGCCTGCCATAACCTCTTTGGACAAAGCACAAAAAACACTATTTTGAATTTATGGAAAGAAATGTTGCAACAAATCTAGAGAGAACATTTAAAAGTATAAAGTTAAACTTTTTTATCTGATCCAATAAATAGTTTTTTTTTTTTTTTTTAATGTGACTCAATGAATAGTATTCTTTGATGTGCCCCAATGAAGAGTAACAAATACCTTTTAATCTCAATCATTTAAATCTATTAATTTAATGGTAAAAAGTGTTTGTGTGTAATGGTGAGAGAATGTGTGAAAAGTGTTTGTACGTTTTAGAGAATGTATAAAAAGTGTGAAATTGTGCGTTGTGAGTGAATGAGAGAAAAGTGTGTACGTTAGAGAGAAGGTATGAAAAGTGTATGAAATTGTGCGTTGTGAGTGAATGAGAGAGAAGATGTGAAAAGTGTATCTTTTAAAATTAAATAATTTTATTAAATAATTTTCTTATTATTATTTTTAAATAATAGTAATATTTTTATAATACAATTTTTTAAAAAAACTAATTCCATGTAAAAAATTTCCTAACTCGGGCACGAGCTTTCTGCTCGTAGAACAACGGCAAATACTATATACAGGGAACTTATATACAGGGAACTAAATAATTCCAACGCTGCCCTTGCCCATCTCGTGTAAATATACACGAGATGCCACATTTCATCTCGTGTATATTTACACGAATTGAATCAAACGGGAACCTTGCTCGTCTCGTGTGATTATACACGAGATGATATGTGTCATCTCGTGTATACTTACACGAGAT
>JAOTQG010108632.1:0-10340 GCA_025631175.1 Iris virginica
ATAAGGAGTGAAATTCTAATCCACAAAGGAAACAAATTAATGAACAAAATTTCTTTTAAGCCAAAGGAGGGCCACATCCCACCACACACAATTACTGTTTACGAAAATAAAATCCATTCAATACGTCGTCCTGATTTCTATCTCCTACCTCCCTCCCACATCTAATCTATACATACAATATTAGATAAATACGTCTATTTATTTATTATCAGTACCGAAGCAGTGTGCTTTCTTTCTATCCAATCCCTCTTCAGTAGCATACTACAAAGACTTGTCGGTGTCAAAGGGATCTGCTTACTAGGGCGGTTCGATTTGATGGGTTAGCGTTCAGATTCAAGATTCTTCATAACCCTTCCTGGAATCGATTGATCTCATCTCAAGGTTAACAACTGATATTACTATATGTAGATTTTCTTTTATTTCCTTTACTGGGTTGCATTATGTTTTACATTTTGTTATGTTGTTCTACTTTGTTGGAATTGGTACTATCAAAGAGATTGTGTTTTTTCTTGCTGGTTAATGCATATTTGCTGTTCATATACTCTAATGGGTTTTGGCATTTCATTTTTGCAATGCAATAGTGAGTGCAATTGTGTTGGTCTTTTGAGTTTTAATGCCACCAGAATGGGGATCCGCTCTTAGTTCTATGACTTTGTTAGTATGATGAGCTAGTTGAAATTTTCAATTTTAGTAATTTGAACAGGAGATGCCACATTGTATAGTAAGATACGGTAAATTGAAGTAGACCCACCAACAGAACTACTCCCTCCATCCTACTTGGAGTTCCCCTTATCAAAAGTCATAGGTTCGTGCTTGAAGGAAGCAATTATAACATAAGTTCGTATTAGTAAGTTGGTGGCAGTGAAAGTGCAGTTTTAGAAAAAGATCTCTGAACTAGTTGAACGAGGAAGACAAGTCTATCCCTATTTGCCATGAGGTATAGATTTTTACTCGCATTATAACTGCATTGCTCCAGCTAGTGGGTCGATTGCTTTCCTCGGGTTTAAGTGCTCATTTGGTGAAGAAAGAAGGGATCTAGTTCGCAGAATGAAAACAAGCCTAATTGAAACATGAAAATCAGGTTTGTAAGAAAGAGATTATTCATATGATATCTCATGACAGGTTGAAAGACTAAGCACTTGAGCCATTTAAAAGACTATCTATTCTCCTGGCCTGAGACGAAGATCCATCTCTTGGCAATTCCACCTAGAATCTGTATATATGTACGTATGTGTGTGCATATAATATGTATCAGTGTATGAGTCTCTTTCTTAGAATATCCATCTATTAGAAGATTAAGCCAATTATATTGCCTTGGACCACCACATACCTTTCCTTCAGTTCAGGAGCTGATGTCCTTGAAAAAGAGTTGACTTCCCTCCACGCGGAATGCTTCCCCTTTTCACTTCTATTCATGACCACCTTGAGATCCTTACAACTTCCTTTCTGATGAGCTGCACACATGGATTTTTATTTCTTTCTTTGCTGCTTGCTACTTTTGGATCGAAAGAATACTGATAGCTAGCAAGACTGCCCTAGCAATTGGCGATTCTGTTGTGACGAGTGATCGAATTTGATTTTCTAACCCTCCTTCTATTCGTGATAGCTATAAGAAGATTTTACAACTCTATATCTAATGTACTATTCTACTTCGATCAAGAAAGATGACATTCTCGTTAAATGAAGTTGTCGCTTTTTCTCTTAACTTAGTCGACCAACTCAATAAGCGTTGTACGATTTTCTTCGCCGTTATTTCCACCGGTCTCTACGCTCTGATGATCATCTGAGCTTATGAGTGCAGTTTCTTGAATAATATTCAAAATGGAGGTGAGTTGCTCATGTAATCACTGTTGATGATTATTCGTTTGCTCTGCTCTAAAAATATCCCTGCAGTTGACGTGGGACCTTTAATTATATGATAAATGCAGAAAATTACCACCTCTAGCTTATAGAGGACTGATACATGTGTTTGGCTAGTTGTATTCGTTAATTTCCCAATCTTATTTATTCAATTTCGTCTTTCTTCTCTTATCAAATTCTGAGTTTAGAAAGGAAAACAGCGTATTTGAGAACAGCAAGAGGGCAATCCAGAGCACCTACTTCTATTCCTTCTGTGGCGTTTGTCCCTTAGAGTAGTGCTACTCACTACTCAATAAGAGCATCGGCAACAGGTAGAGCTCTACATTCACTAGGAATAAGATCCCTTTCGCTATTCTCCGATCTTTAGTCTCTCAAAAGAGCTCTTCTGTAGGATCAGTTAATCCAGTAAGCCAAGGAAAGAAGAAGGTAGGCTGATTCTTTAGCCAAGGTTAGTCAAGCAAGGGGATATAAAAAGAAGACCAGAAAGATCAGTTAATGCTAACCCAAAGGTTTCATCCTCGATGATCTTTCCCATTGAGGTAAAAGAAAAATAAACTTCAAGAGAACTCAAAAAATCCGAGCACTTCAATCATGCTTGTGCTACCATAATGGGAAACTCCTCTAAGGTACAGTTTGTCAAGCCCCAGAGAGATGCCATAAATACATCTCTATCCGAAAGAAGATGCCATGTCATTTACTGATATTTAAAAATCCTCAAGTTCATCTCTATCCAAATGCACCCAAAAGTAGCCCAACACTCTGACATCAAACTAGCATCCCTGTCCATGTGGAAATCTCTTACGCATATGATAAGAAAGGAAGGCTCAGAAACAGGACTGACCCAAGCTTCTTCAACCATCCCTGAACAGCTTCCTCCGAAGGAACCAGGCCCTTGAGTTCTGGCTTTAATCTTGAGGGTCATTCCTTCAAGAGATAGGACCTAGGAAAGGTTAGCTCGGGATTTGCAAGGCTTTGTGAGGAATTTGATGAGAGTTTTGTTCTCGGCTGTAGCCTGTTTTGCTTGCCTATTCAAGAAGGTCTAATCAGTGGAGACTGGTAAGGTTGGTGGTTCTATCTTGGTGAGTGGCCTGAGGAGTTTAATTTTTCATTATTTATTGTTTTTTTATCTTTTTTTTTTTTTGGCAAATATGCATGGTCTTTTGTTTAGTTGGTCAATTCTTATTTTGGGGAGAATTTGCAGCATAGGTGTCAAATGAAGGATCAAACATAGGACTATCAAGAGGGGTTTAGAGAGCACAGCTTGAATACAGATTTGGTGAGAGTGGAACCTTGCTGGTAGTATGGGGGAAAGAGAGTTCGTGAGTGGTCTTGCAAGGTGGATGAAGTTTTTGTGCTTGGATGGTTTGCAATTTGGGACATTTTCTTGAACCTGCTGGGGCTTCTATCATCGACCGTTATCTCATCCCTCCTATCCTATTATTGAGAATTGTACCACTGCTGCAGATGGGAGACTAATGCAGTGTCAATAAAATCACCCACTTAACATAAGACTCCCCAAAATTGTATCATCCGCCACAACTTTTTTCTAGCTATCATGAAAGGACCGTGTTTACAGACCATAAATCATGAAACTCACCATTCTTTATAGGTTAAATGGTGGCTTTTTAGTTCACTGTTGGAAGGGGAGCACACTCATAGCTTTAGTTTGTCTGAATTGTGAATTTTCTATTGCGGCACGATAAATCAAGAATTGATATTAGTGTAACTGAAACCAATGTTTCATTCAGATTAGTGATGCTTGTTTGCTGGGGCAATTTGGGATTGTTGCTGACTTATGGGGGGAGGGGTGAACTTAGAGGAACTCTGGGATTATAATGTATGGGCAGTTTTTGGGACAGAGTGTTCTACATAGCTTCCTTCAGACTTTTGCTAAGGTGCAGTTTGAGGAGCTTTCATTTCGGAACTGCTGGGGAACTGAAGTGCCTTATTCCTTGGATAGCTCGTTCATCCTAGTTTTAGGATTTTGTTTTTTTGTACTTTATTTTGATGGGCTATTGCCCTTCCCTTTTGCACTTTCTCTTTTCTCTCTAGATCTTTTCTTTTCTATTAAAACATTAATTAATAAAACAAAAAAGCCACTGACAATTCAGTAACACCAGTTTGAGAATCATGAGGGAAAAATAGCTTTCGTAAGAAGAGCTGGTCTCAAAGATGGAATTAGAAGATGACTAGAGACATTCACGAGATGATATCTGCATCATTGAGGAAGAGTGGGGTCAACCATATTCTGGGTATTCATTCAAAGTAGTCGAAGATAACATGATTTGAGATAGGAAAGGAAGGCACAATTGTTGTGATTAGGTCTCTGGACAAAGTTGAAAGATTCATTTTGCTATCTATAAGGGCTGCAGAGCACAAAATAATAAACTATGAATGTACATCAGTGTATTAGTGTACTCTTTCCGCTCAACATGCCAATCTTTTCAGCTTTCCTACACCCATTTTTTATTTGTTCCACCAATGAGAAAATTGACACCATACTTGACATGACAATTAAGTTACTATGAATTACGTTTTTTAAAGCATTAATTGGAGAACATGTCCTGCTTTCATGAAGTGATCCGCGCCTTTATCAACAATAACTACAAGTATCAAATGGGACATGCTCATACAAGCATGAATCTTGATTTAAAAATTTTCGGGTGCGTTTAGATGGATAGTTTTTGGAATTTTATGTTTTTGTTTATGTTTTGGTTTTGTAAGAGTTTTACAATTTTTCCCTTCAAATTTTAAAAAATTACATGATAGTGATGGAGAGAGAAAGAGAGATAGTGGTAGTTGTGATTTGATGTGATGTTTGGTGGGGTATAGGGGTATGTAAAAAGAGTATGTGAGAGAAAAAGAATATGTTTTTGAAACTTCACCCGTGAACGGATTTTTTTGGCTTTTTTTCAAATATTATGCGAAAAACCCCACAGGCAAACACACCCTTCATTTGTTAATCGTGTTAACTTTTTTGATTTCTGTCTATTTACGTGAGGAAATTAGGAGTTATTACAAATACGATACCTAAATTTATCATATCTTAAAAGAAGCTTATCCAGGCAAAGGATAAAAGAAAAATAAGGGGGGAGAGCGAGAGAGAGGAGACTCCAAAGAGATTTATGTCTGCTTTCCTG
This sequence comes from Iris virginica, assembly GCA_025631175.1. Taxonomy (NCBI): domain Eukaryota; kingdom Viridiplantae; phylum Streptophyta; class Magnoliopsida; order Asparagales; family Iridaceae; genus Iris; species Iris virginica. The sequence continues at coordinate 5,001 of JAOTQG010108632.1, forward strand.
CTTACAATGTAGTAAAACGATGTTGAACTAAATCAATATGCAGTATATCAGCCATCAACATCTTCGCATACTTTTTTATTCCTTTATCAATTCGTTCTCTAAGTATGCATCACACACACCCAAACACAACCATATATACATATATATATATATATATAGGTTAATCTCGAATCATCCCTTCCTCTTGTATGCAAATAGCAATGTCCTATACTTCCTCCTAAAAATACCCCCTCTTTTAAAATTGAAAAAAAAAAGTTAAAAACATTTTGGAGCACAAAGTTGACCAAAAAAAAAAAGTTATATAAAGAAGGGATATTGGAATCTTGTGCATGTGAAAAGTAGTGCATGGAAATAATGAAAAAAATGAGCGAATCCATTACACTTTCTCTGTACATGTTTTTTTATGACAATTTTTTCTTCCAAAAAGATAAAAAGTGGGGAAATTAATGGGAAAAGAATAATGGGAAGATGGCTTTTTTTATACAAGGATGGGCTGTCATAATATATGTATGCATGTATTTCCTTCTATTTACAGTGTGCGGTAATTTCTCTCATTCGCAGTTCTTCTCGTCTCAGGTATTCGCATTATGTTTCTGTTATGAAGACAAGAAATGGATGTGGAGCTGAATTTTCAGTCTGGTTTTAGATAAGTGGATTGGATATTCAGTCACACATATCCAGAAAGTCCATGGTCTGATAGAGCATAGTATTGGTGAAAACAAGCTGCTGGGAAGATGATCAACAAATCCCTTTTCTTGACCTATCTGTACCTGTTGATCTACATTTTGCTTTCTTCTGGAGTTATATTGTACAACAAGGTATATATGCATGATAAAATCACTTGTATGCTCCGATATCTTAGTTACTGCCCCAGTTCGGCAGACAAGTTTGTTGTGCACCACGGTATTGATATTTTATAAGGTGGATATGTGTTTATGCAGTAGAGATGTATAGGAATCACACTACCTCACTTTGCAGGAATTTCTTATGCATGGGGGGATACTGCATAGCAGACAGGCTTGTATTTATGTTATGAATCTACTCGTATGATCTTAGCTTGCTTAGCCTTGAACGAGCCAGAACAAAGTTGAACAAGATTCATTCACCAAATAAAGTTGTGAGTCTATGATGCCAGATAGAGTGAGTGAGGAAGGGAGGGAAGGAGGTCGCCCACAATTAATTCCCCTACTCTCTCAACACGAGGGAGACAAATGCCAATGAATTACCTTACTCTCTCAATGAGCATTATTTTTTACGTTAAGTTTTACAACTTTTTAGTTCCTTTGATGAGGAGGGATGCTTTAAATCAGACATCTGATTTTTGATATCTTTCTTGTTTGAACTCATGAGATGCCTTCTGAATCATCCAAGTCAATTAATTGTGCCACTCTCTTATTGTGCATTATTTTTAATGACTTTCTGATAGATTTTATGTGTAGGGTACCGTGTTTAAATGTTCAATTTGGAAATTTTACCCTAGCTACTTCATAGTCAATTTCAAACATCTATTCAAAATATAGTTTTGAAATTATTCTTGTCATAGATCGTGAAAATGCCTCTATAACCATGTACTACTTTTATTTGGCCTGCTCTCTTCACGAGCATTGTTTTTCATGTTATGGTTTACTATGTTTTTTAGACCCTTTAATAGGTTGTTATGTCTAGGCTACCTTGTTTAAATGTTCAATTTTTAAATTTGACACGAGCTATTTCATGGCTAAACTGAAAGAAAAATGATTGGCAAAGGGAAAATTGATAAGGAAAACTCAAAGGGAATGATGATTTGTCATCAATCAGATTGATTGGGGTGACACATCATCATTCCATTTGAATTTACCCAAAAATTTTCCTTTTGTGTATCACCACTCAAACTAAAACATCAACATTGGATTTGCTTTCAACTTGTCGTTTCCTATAATAAATTTTAATGAATACTGATCCCAAAAAATTATTTGCAGTGGGTTCTCTCTCCAAAGTACTTTAACTTTCCATTTCCTATTACACTTACCATGATACATATGGGATTTTCCGGAGCAGTAGCATTCTTTCTTGTTCGTGTTTTAAAGGTAATGTTCTCTTTGGAATGTTTTTACTGCCTTTTATGTTTTACCAGCTCATTTGCTTGAAAATTCGTTTACCTGCTTCTCAAACTTAACAAGCAGAGATTAGAAGTTCAGAACTCCTTGGCCCTCTTGTGAGTTTTCTTAACAATGCTTTAAAGGAGATGGCCTAAGAATTTTTGAGTCTACCTTTCTGTGATGAAGGGGAACGGTTTGTGTGAAGCCAGTTAGTCATTATATGTTACGGTCCATGTTGATTGCTTAGATGTAGCTTTTGCTAGTATGATTTCTATGATGTACTGCATTGATTCCTCCATGCAATTTCACGTCTAATTTTCTTCCTCGAATTTCTGTTTTTGTATTTAGATCTTGATGAAATATGTTTGATCTCAAGTTGCTCTTCCTTGAATTATTTATTTCTGCCAGTCTGCTAAATGTGCATTAGTCACATAGCAAATGGAATACATTGAACTGTTGGTCCTGAGGAAAAGCATATATGCTTCCGGAAAAGAGAAATTCATATCGTCGCTCTTATTTCTTCCTGTGAGGAATCCTTAAAAGCTGTTGGCAGAGGGATTATTCCGGCTTCTTGATTTTTCATGCGGTGAAGATCAAAAATGGACATACTTTTTTCTGTTTCCTGCTTATTAGTCCTTGTTTCCATGGACAGTAAGGGTATTCATGATTCTGATTACTTTGGTTTTGGACACTTTTGTCCAAAACTGAAAAAAAAAAAACGAGAATTTGGTTTCCACTAAATACAACAACGAGACCAAACCAAATATGAAAGAAACTGAGAACTTGGTTTTGCTTCTTTGGTTCGATTTTCTGTCGATATTTTGGTTTTTGACAGAAGCAAAATATTTTTCTTTGAAAGAAAATCACAACAAACAAAAAGGGTGTCTATTACATAACACAAGAAAAATGTTAAATACTTGATTTTTCTTTTAAATAAACAAAACATTCTATATACTTGAAAAGAAATCAAAACGAGCAAAATCTTCACCAAATTATCCCCCTTTGAGTTTTGTGTGCCCTGTTGGATGCGTTGGCTCGATGCTCTTCCGAATTCCCCTTGACAATTTCCTCATCTTCTCACGTCAAGTAAAGACAGATCTGGTGGCATTAATGGTGTTCTAGCGATATTCTTTAAAAACATTGGGGATCCAATGGTGGTGATGGCAGAGGGGGTGGACACTGTCTGATAAGGCGGGGGCTAGTCAAAGAGTGGAGCTAGATATAGAGAAATAGAGAGGGAGAAGAAGGAATCGAAGTTAGAGAACTGAGAGATAAAGTGGGGTAGAGAGAGAGAAGGAAAGGGCGTAGTAATCCGAGAATGTTAGGATTAGGAATACAAGTGCAATGGATGTGGATTAACTTTTCAACTTATACATAGGTCTATACTGAATGCATAGTTTTTGAGAGGTCAGTTTCTGTTTAGTCTTAATTGATGAAATAATGCTTCAAATCGCCACCAAACCGAGACTTTGGATCCCCATATATTTAAAATCAAGACCAACCCAGCGGCAAGTGTCGGTGTGGTTTTTCATCAGTTTTAGTTTGGTTTCGGTTTTCCACGTTCATGCTCAGCCCTAATGGACAGTTTAATACTGTCTTTCTAGGTAGCTCACTGGAGTATGCTGTTCACTATCTGTTGCCCCCTATGAAGTAATTTACTAAGTTAAATATGGTTAAGTGCTTCAAATGCTTGGAATAAAAGGCTTCTAAAGGTTATCTTTGAGGAAGCGCTTTGATAATGATATTGAATATCAGATGGGTTACCACGTACTGTATACTAATACATCTACTTGTAAAGAATTATATCCACCCACATTTTCTAAAGAAGTCCTAAATGATGAAAGCATGTCAAAAGATAAAGTTGGAGGTTTAGTATGACCCTTTCTACATTGTGGTTTTGTAGTCTTAAGATGGTGACATACATAATGTTTTAGCAAATTTCTCTTCCCTCATTCTACGGTCTACGGTTCTATATGACACAAAAATTGCAGACTAACATCCAACAGAGAGGCATGTAGTAGCAGAAGTATCTTATAATCCTTTTTTTTTTCCATTCTTTATTCATCTCCTGAATTTACAAGGGTGGGAAGTTTTGGTAAGTTGTTTATTTAAGGCGATAGTAATTAAGTGTAGTGGTTATTCTTTGCGAAAGGGATAGCTTTGAACGTTGGTGACTATTGGTTATAGGGGCAACTTTTGATATTAAAAGTCTTTTCATTTTGGGGTTTTGCTTTATAATAGTAGTTGATTAGTAACCTGCTATTTCCTTTGAAAGCTTTGGCATAATAAAACATGTTGTTAGCAGTTTCTGAAGAAAACAAAATAGTCACATAAATCCAGGAAAGAATAAGTCCTCTTTGTTATACCATGCTGTGATGTTCGTTCCATCGTAACTTCTGAGTAACCATTACATGATGCAATTTCATTCTTTCTTCTGCTAATGGTAAATGTTCTGACTTCTGGTCAAATGAGCTGACTTCAGACTAACATTCTCCAATTTTTATCTTCTCCAATTCACATGACAGATAGTATCTCCAGTTAAAATGACATTTGAAATGTAAGTATTTGGTGCCATTGCTCTTTTTATAATTTTTCAAACTTTGACCACCATTTAATATTTTTACTTTTCTGTGACGAGCAACGACAGATATGCAACATGTGTCATTCCCATTAGTGCCTTTTTCGCATCAAGTCTTTGGTAAGCAATCTGCCGTGTTGATCCTCTTTAGCTATTATGCAAGATGACTCTTTCAGTGTGCATGTGAGTTATTAAGTCCATATGTTTCTCAACTATATATCCAGAGGAATGAGCCTCGGACACTTCTGATGTGAATATCTTAATTTTTCGTGTCTTAACTTTCATAATATATTTCACAAGTAGGGATGGCATTATTCTTTAATAAAGCCATCTGAAGTAGCATCAACTACATGTTTGAACAACCATAATTGGTATTGATCAGTTCATATGAACTGTGGTGTTGTTTAGTTTTGGTTTTTGAAACCAATTGAACTTGTACTGGAAATGCTAACATTTCTAATGCCTTGCAGGTTTGGTAATACCGCATACTTGCATATATCGGTTGCTTTCATTCAGATGCTCAAAGCCCTAAGTATGTGAAAGTGATTTCATTAGCTTTTGCTTAAATATTATCCAAACATCTTCATATAAAAAAAGTAGCTTATTACTTCTGAATCATGGACACAGTGCCAGTGGCAACGCTTATTATGGCTGTTTTATGTGGGACGGACAAGTTAAGGTGGG
>JAOTQG010108643.1:0-12263 GCA_025631175.1 Iris virginica
CGAAGACATGATTTATGGATAGATACGGGAGTGGACCTTACCAATTAAAACCTGGCTCTGATACCAAATAATGAGTGCTATTCAACCCCTAGGTCGCAATTAACCTAAGAACTCAATGGAAAAATAAATTGCTCAAGAACAAAATTCAAAAACAAAGAATTCGAAATAAAGAAAAACTCAAAAAGAGAATTTTCGGAACAAAGCAAAAGCTTTTGAATTAATCTCAAACTCAAAACTCAAAACTAAATTTTAATGAATACAATGGAGACCTTTATATAGGCTACAAGATTATAATCCTAAACCAAATATGAAATAGGAAAACTACCAATTAGGAAATCCTAATAAGAGAAGAATTAAAATCGAAACTAGGAAATTAAATAAGAAACAACTTTAAATTAAGAAACCAAATAGAAAACTGATTTGAAAACTAACTAAATCTAAACTAGCGATGGAAACCAAAACGGAAAAGGAAAAGACTTGCTGATCCGAGCTTGCCGAGCATGCCGAGCAAGTGGAGCTCGCCCTCCTACCCTGTGACCTCTTTTATGCTTGCCTTTCCTCGTCCTTCAATTAAGCATAGCAACCATAATTTTCCTTGGCCTTCCTCGCCTGATCTGTCCCACTGATAAGTCGATATTAGCTGCAAGAACCTATTTAACAGCTTCTTGGTTCGAGCTCGCATTACTGAACCCTACAGCTTGGTCGTCTCTTGAAACGACCTTGGCAATCTCTCATCATTAACGATCATTTTTTTTGTATAAGAACAGTAAATGTGCAAAGCTCTTTATATCATATTTTAACATAGTTACATTGTCAATGTTCAAGTTCAAGACTTTTATTATTATAACAATTCGGCATTTAAAAAAAACAAGCTTAGATAGATATATGAGTTTGAACTTTACATGTATTTTGGTAATGATCAAAATATGCATTTATATATCATATATTATCTTTTATGGTTTCATTAATGTCCTTCTTTACTTTTACCCCAAACAGGCAAACATATAAAAACATAGAACGGACTTCGCACACATCCTCTTGAAATGTGGACTTAAACTTAGCACATTGACTCCCGCCCGTAAAGAAAGCTGTTGGGACATAAAAATTGTCGAACCATTTTATGTGATTAGATTGGTTTAAGTCGAATTTTTACCGGTTTGAATTATACTCGTCAATTTTTTTCATGAATTGAATTTTTACGTTCTTGAATCGGACTTTAAATAGGTGAACTTGACTCGATTAATAACTAAAAAGTGTGACACTCGCGGATCTTCATAAGTCTTTACAAGTTAAGGCCTTAGCTAATTTTAATAAGTCTTGATGAGACTTCACGAGTCAAAACGAATAGAGAAATGAACGAAGGGATCAAAACCCAAATTTCATAATAATGTCTCTTGTCTTTCCACTAGTGAATTAAAATCAAATTCTAATAAACCTAATTACCTTAACTGTTAAATTAAAGAGAAACAACTGCAGGTGCGAAACGACTGCTCTTCTTTCGTTCCACCACTCCACTTCTTCATAAGTTCGCTCTCCGCCAACAGACCACCACTTAATGTCCCACCGCCTCAAGTTATCGTCCACGCCATCCAACGTGCAGTTGTTACTGTCATTCTTGCTACCCAACCAATATTTGCGAGCCCTTAACGAGGTGGCTTGTGAGTCAAACTCGTAAAATATGATAGATATAAAAATAATGTTCGACTCGACTCATAAAAGTAGTATGAGTCGAGTTGAGTCTGATCCAAAGGAATTGAATCAAATCGAACCTGCAAGCTCATCCGACCAGTTTACATCCCTAAATGTGATACTCAAGTGCTACCCAATGTTGTGTAGTCACACGTCATCGCTTTGGACTGAGCGATTTTTTATAACGGAGCATTATTGAGCTCTTGTTCCTTGTTTCAAAAAGGTGGAATCGTCCACCCCAAACATCCTTCCTAAATTTTTCCACACCTTAAGAGATGAGGTAAATCACGATAATTTAAAGATCGATAAGTAGGAGAACGAGTCCCGATGACCACAAGTGAAAGTGTTTATGAGCATGTTTAACATTCATTTGCTTGCTTGATTTTTTTGGTTTAAAAAAAAGATCGTATTTGTCAGCTTAATTTTTTGAAAAAAAAAACAAACTTTGTTTTATATGCTATATTATTTCATCACTACCTCTATAAATATTTTATTCATCTCTTACTTTTTTTCTCTTCTTAATATAATTATTTTTTCTCATCCTTCTTTTTTCGCTTCTCAATATAATTTTTTTCTCTTCCTCTATCCTTATTTTTATCGTTCCAATAAAAAGCTTCTTTCTCCACTTTTTTCTTCTTTCTCATAAGGATAATTTAGTCTATTCACAAAAATGTGATCTAAAACGAAAACATTCACATTTTTCAGAAAGAAAAAAAAAACACCAACAAGATAATATATCATCTAAACAAACCCTTTTAGTTTCAAGCAATTTCTCATTTTATATTCCATTCATTCAATAATAGACAATCTTTTAAATTTGATCAAAATAATATGTATAAACTGTCAAAGACTTATATCGATAAAGAACTTGTTCATTGAAAATTTAAATTTTAACTTGTATAAGTTATAGGCAAAATTTAATGAGCGTCTAGGCGCTCCTACATAAGAGTACATATTTTGGAGAGTAAATTATACTTTCTAAATTTGCAAGTGGGGAGACAAAATACAATCCTAAAATAACTAAAATACTCCCCCCCCCCCGACCTCTCTTCTTTCGATTCCCTCCCCTTGTCTCTCTCTCTCTCTCTCTCTCTCTCTCTCTCTCTCTCTCTCTCTCTCTCTTCGGTTACTCATCTCTTCCACCGATCATTCGCCTTATCTATTTTATGTTCATTTAGGGTACTTATCTCTTCACCTGATCTAACATGGCAACACCCACTTTCAACCTTCATCTCTCTTCAACCTCCAGCAGCGACGTCCCTTCTCTCTCCAGATTCGCTTGATCGGAGTTCCTCAATTTGGAGACGTGGAATCTCTATTCTACTTCCAGCAGCGGCGTCCTTTCTCTCTCCGATTTAGATCGACGTTGCAAATATCATCTTTATCGTCTTCCATCATTATCTTAATGTACATAGATATCTTAATGCACCTATGCGCTTATCTTAATGTACATATGTGTTTAACTTAATGCACATATTTATTTATCTTAATGCACAAGTATATAAGTATGTAACTTAATGCACAGAAGTATGCACATATGTGTTTATCTCAATTAACATATGTGTTTATCTCAATGCACATATGTGTTTATCTCAATTCACATATGTATTTATCTAAATGTATATACGTATTTATTTTAATGCACGTATATATTTATCTAAATACACATATATGTATTTTTTGAATATTTTATATTCGGAATTCTACATAATTAATTTGGTAACTTTTATAAAAATTCCTAAAATCATGAAATATATTAATTTTACAATTTTTAGATCTTAAAATCATGAAATTAATTGAGCTTACTATTTTTGAATTCTAAATTAATAAGATAATAAATTGTTTTGTTTTTCACTTATTGGCTAATTTGAAAAGTTGATTACTCTTCGGATAAACATTTTCTTTCCAATTATAATCATTTTTAATTTTATATAAATTTCATCATTATCTCGCTATTTCTTTTATTTTAATTATTATAAAAAATTATATTAAATTATTAAAATTGACTTTCTAACTCACCCTAAATGCTCCATATACCTCGACCGACTCGTGAGTTATATGCTTTGAAAGAACACCAATGCGTAAAACTTTATTACCGGAAATGAGAGTGTTGTCAGAAGAGAATACACTTGCATTATTATATTTCGGAAAACTCATAGAAATAAAAATTAATGTAATTTTTCAATATTAATGACAGTCCATAAAAAAAAAAAAAAACTGAAATAGAAATCAAATCATTAATAATAATATTAAAATAATAACAACAATAGAAACGGATATACTGGTACTCCTATCTTTAATTTTTCCCTCCAACTCTTCCAAAAACAGATTTAACCTCCATCACTCTCCTCCCCATCCCAACCACCAGCGCCATGTCATCCCCCAACAACCTCTTCGCGGCAATCGACATGGGCACCAACTCCTTCAAGCTCCTAATAGTCCGCGCCGACCCCACCACCGGTCGATTCGTCACCATCGACCGCCTCAAATCCCCCGTCGTCCTCGGCCGCGACTCCTCCTCCACCATCTCCCTCTCCTCCCAATCCCGTGCCCTAGACTCCCTCCGCCACTTCCAATCACTCCTCCTCTCCCATTCTATTCACTCCACCAATTACCGCCTCGTCGCCACCTCTGCCGTCCGCGAGTCCTCCAACCAGTCCCAATTCCTATCCCTAATTCACCGAACCCTAGGCTTCCACGTTGACGTCATTTCGGGTTTCGACGAGGCACGCTTGACTTACCTCGGCGTCCTCCAATTCCTCCCTGTCTTCCACCACACTGTCCTCACCGTCGACATCGGGGGCGGGTCTACTGAATTCGTTATTGGCCTCAAAGGTAAGGTGTTATTTGGTATTTCATTAAAGTTAGGGCACGTAACTTTAACTGAGAAATTCGTTAAAGGAAATGAAATTCAAGCAATGAGGGAACATATTAGAACTGTAATTAAAGAATCCGGACTAGTCGATGAAGTTCCGAAGTATAAGTTTGATGTTGCTATTGGTTCCTCCGGTACAATTAAGATGGTGGAAAAGGCAGTGTTTTTTGGGTACTCTTGTGACTTGGTGAATGGGCTTGGATTGTTTGAAGGGTATAGGAGGGACTGGAAGTTTAGTAGGGAGGAGCTGAGGGGTCTTGTCGAGAAGCTGTGTTGTGAGGAGACTGGGGACCCTGTTAAGAGGGAAGGGTTTTTTAAGAAGCGGTCACAGTTTATTTTGGCTGGAGTCATTTTGTTGGATGAGATATTTGGGTTGCTTGGGATTGAAGAGATGGAGGTTTCCCAATATGCGCTGGGAGAGGGAGTGATTGCTGAGAAGTTGGCCGAGGTATTCGATGTCTACGATTTGAATGCGAATGCCAGGTGGCGGTCGGTGCTTCGGCTTGCCACAAGGTTTAACAACAAGAAGAGGATGAGATACGCTGCACTATGTGCTGGTGTTGCCAAGGTAGTGATTAAATATTTGAGGTTTTGTATAATTTTACTTAGTTCTGATTGAATGATTAGCTTATGATACTCTGTTTGTTCTACTCAGGTGATATTTGAAGGCTTACTGGAATGGAGTGAGGTTGGTGATGGTCAAAACAAACTTGTTTCCTTGGATGACAAGGATCTTGAGTATCTTGAAGCTGCTTGTTTGCTTCATAACATTGGGTTGTTCACTGGAAAAAAGGGTTATCATAAGCAGTCTTACCGTATCATCATGGTAAGTGTTTGTAGAATGCTGATTGATTTACGAATTGTAGCTATTTGCATTTTCTAGTCAGTTTTGCATAAATTACTTCTGTTTATATCAAACTGAAGAAGGTAAAAACTAAGTTGTGGTATGTTAATAAATAGTAAGATAGTTGTAAATTTTGTTCATTTCTTATTTCTGAGGCCAATCTGATTGTACAGAATGGTGATCATCTTCATGGATACAACACAGATGAAGTTAAGGTACTATGATATTTTCTTCACATTTATGCAAATGACTACAGATCTTCAGAATTCATCATGAGATTTAGTAATTTTTCAGTTAATCGCACTACTTACAAGGCATCACAGAAAGAAATTCCCGAAACTTGATCATGATTCCCTTGGAGGATTTACAGAAGAGGTAATTTTGTAGTTTGATGAGAGACACTCATTAAGCTAAGTTGCACAGGTTAATATCTTCCACTCTTCTGTATCTGTGCAGGTGAAGGAGAAATTCAGAATCCTTTGTACTATCATACGTCTGTCTGCAATAATAAAGCAATATCCATCTCTAAATGTTCAAGACATTGAACTTTCATATTCTGATGAAGGTTTTAAATTGGTAAGTCCTGGTTGACAGTTAAAATTTAGTATAGCCAAGTATTGTCGATTCCTATATTCAAAATAGTGATGGACTCTTGCTTGAATTCCCCAAGAATTTTCCTGAAAGATGTTCCAAATAGGAGATAAATCAGCTTCATTTTTATTATCTTGAAAGACACAGAACACTTGGAGGTCATTTTTCTATTTTTCTCGGTAGAAGAAAGAGGCACCTTTAATCTGGCTGCGAGACATCCTCAGTGCATTGTTTAGGAACTCAATTTGATCTCTTCCTAGCATGTCCAAATCTTTGATCTATGAAATGATCTTATTAAATTGTAAACTAATATCTGTAAACTGGATAGGAGCCAAAATTTAAAGAAGTCAAGATGGAGGAGATAAATCTTTTAATAGAGTGCCTTGTGTATTTGTTTAATATTTAATTGTGTGTAATTTTATACCCAAGTATTAAATAAGACGTTCAGTTACCGTTAAGGTCATAACCATATATTTACTTCTTAGGCTGATCGAATAAATTTTCCACCTGATATAGCCAATGGTTAATCTCCGCCTTAACATATTCATTGTTTATCTTTCTGAAACTGGATTGAAGTAGTTCCAAATTTATCACTCCATTCGTTCCAAAATCAATGTCCGCTTTGAGGTTTCACAGAAATTGAGAGAGTGGACATATGAGTTATATTAGTGGCACATGTATATAAGCACCCTTATAACCATTATAGCATTTTCCACTGGACAATGAAATATCTTGAATGACAAAGGTGCATTTAGTAATTTCTTTTGGATATGGACCCTCGTTATGATGAGACGTAAATTTCTCGGTAATGGACAATCATTTTGGAAAGAGGATGTAAAATATTGATGAAAATCACATGCTTAGATTCTCTAAGTACTAAAATCATCTGTTTTAACTCCATATCCCAAGCATGCCTTGGAACATCTTAACCCCTCTATCTTCCTCAGGCAACCCAAATTCTCCCTCTTACCCAGTAACATGGGCCATTGTGTCCTCTTCTTTTCTCTCGCGTTCTTCGAATGTATATCATGAGTTGGTAATAAATCAATGACTTGTAATTCGGAAAAGAAAAACCTGGTTATGGTATCAGTAAATCCTAAACCTCGCTCCCAGCAAATCAAGAATATACTGATAGAAAAATTGGTGACTTGCCTTCTAGCTCACCATTATTGTGTCCGCGAAAAGAAGAATGTTTCTGTAATGGATTAAAATCTGGAAGGAAAAATAAAACCCCCAAAATAAAGGATGGATTTTCAGTTTGCAAATATCGTTGAAGTGCAGCAGTTCTGTATCAAAATTAGTAAAATTAACCTCTCAACTGTGGTTTGCTTTTTATGATTGCACCTCTCTCTATCTTTTGATCGAGGCACTTTGAATATATACTGTCAGAGCAAACCATTGAGAAACGATAATAGGAGGAGCAACTAATGTAGTGGAGCTCAGCCAGAATCTATATCCCAGAATGTTCCTTTTCAACTCTACTAAAATATTATTCACTTTCTAAAATTACATTGGTTACTTTTCTATTGCAGAACACTTGATTAGATGATATCAAGTGTTTGGATTGGAGTAACGTGGAACACAAGTAGAAGAGTTGACGATTTGCTTTTCACTGTCTCAATTTTTTTTGGGCAATTCAGTCTGGGTTTTAGAATTGTTGTCGTTACACGGTTACACCTAAGCCTCTCTTCTCTTTTCTTTTCTTCTCTTCTCTCTCTTCTCTTCTCATCCCTTTCATTTATTGTGTTGTGTTATCAATTCGATCCAATGTATTGAGGAGGTGATTATTGGTTTCATTTGCCAGCAAGGGTAGGTTATTGATTGTTAATCCCAATGTAAGCGGTGATGTCGATGAGCGGTGCTGCTGTCAACACTGCAGCAGCAATAGAATCGTAGACGTAATGTTGGGTTTGATGTAAAAACATAAAAAACTTATCCAAAGAAAAGGAGTGCAATACAAAATTAAAATTTTGAAAAGAAACAGTAATTAAATATGTTAGATATTAATTAATTTAAAATAGTTATTTTACTCTTTAAAAGAGGAATGTGATGAGCCCATGCCGTTTTCCATCGCAATGCTATCCGTAATTGATGGAAGATATGAAAAGGCAAGCAATATGTGAAGAGCGAACTTGACCCATAGGTTATAACTTATAACTGACGGGAAATGTGTGCTAGCTCCTTTTCTTAATTAGGTTGGGCTTTTGTTTTGGGGTAAATTGCTAAAGACCCCATGTGACTGCCCCTCGTGCAGATGACCACTATATGTTTAGGTAATAGGCGCATAGTCCTCGTGTGGTTTGGTTAATGTTGTTGTTTACCATTTTAAGGCATCAAAGTGTTGTTTGGTACAATTAGTAATGCACTAATTGAAAAAATGTACGACGCTCTAATAGTCTAATGCATTAACATGATAAGGATCAACATCAACCAAGCCATGTAAGGGCTATGTGCCTATTTACCTAAACATATAGGGGTCATCTACACAAAACGGCAAACCACATGGGGTTTTTTTGCAATTTACGTATTTTCCGCATTGCCGTCAGGTGTTAAGATCTTAAGACTCTCCCAAGTGTGGCTTAATAATTAATATACGAGTATGACCATATGTTTTTAGTTAAACACAGTTTTCTAGTTTGTGGGACCCCTCTCTTCAGATCAGTGATTGGGGCATCCCGTTGTTACTATGGTGTAAATATGCTCGTGCTGTTTGAATGAATAGTTGGTCTTGTTTATTTATCTGTCGAGCTCCCTGCTCCCTGTCATGTGTTATGCTGGTCATGGTTAACTTGCTTTCTTCATCATATTTTACACGTTAAATTTTATGATCTTAGATCTAAATCTAACTATTTATGATTGTCTGAATATTTTTTTTTTACCTTTTGGCTTTAATTTATTCTTTTGCATGCCTGATACTTCGGTCATTGCTTATTTCTTGATGATGATTGACCCATTATCTTATGCTCTAACTGGCTAACTATTGAGAAGGAAAAATTGGAGAGGAAGTTCTTTAAATGCTTCATCATGCCTTCATCTTCAATTTAACCAGAAGATTATCTATAGGTTGTCAAAGGGACCAGGTGTCAATCCATACAATCTGCCCCTATTCAGTCTTTATCAGCAGTCATGGAGGCTGAACTGGAGAAGGAGCTGGAGCACTTCAGAATGGTAAGAGAAATTCTTATGTTTTTTATGTCAGTTATATGCACCAAATTGCAAATATTTTGTCTTATCATGAACATTCATTATTTCTCAGGTATTTCAGCAAAAATTGTTGCTTGTAATCCTTGCAAACCCTTCTGGATGAGCACGAATACAGAATTTGCAATTGACAATGGAGGTTGCAGTTGTTTCACAGCGATCATCAAATACATACGTACTTGCAAAACCAGAAACAAGTATCTTCTCTTTGGTGATTCTTTTAAGTGTTTAAATATTACTTTGGCCGTTCAATATGTATGGCTTGCCACCTTTGGATCTCTGGGGCCGTAGTTCCTGAAGTGGTGTACATATCATCCTATAGAAGGTAATTACTGCAACCTCTCAGATTCCTAGTGCTTTATAATTAGTTGTCCAATAGTACTCTGAGTTCATTAATGATGTTTCTCCACCTCTGTTTGACATGCCAACATAATTTTTGTGTGGCAGGGTTGCAATGGTGTTTCAGTCAGATTCATTATATCAGCAGTGCATGGTGTGGAGATCTGTCTGACTTGGGCATGAGCGAATTGGGTTACCCTGCTTTGCGAGGAAGTGGTAAGCAGAAATTTAGAAATGGTGGGGTCACCTCTTCTAATTGTTTCTTGATACTCAAGTATATGTCTACAATCAGGAGGAACATAAAACTTATTTTGTTGAAGAGTTCTTGACTGAGAATATGAATGTCTACGGTTGCCCCTCCTTTGGCCAGGGCGCTTTACATCAGGTTAATTATCAATTTCTAACGCTTATATTAATACCTTTTCGGTCAAGGATTTTAATATCGGCATTGTGAAATCATTTTAACAGGCATCAGATTTTTCTGAATTCAGAGGCATGCACTTTCATTACAAAGGTGCCACTTCCCTGTGCGCTGTGGTGCAATTAGCTTCCTTCACTATTGTAACTGCAGCAGTCTGATTAAACTTTGCAACAGTTGCAGAGTTGTTTGATTTTTGTTCCAGTGTTGCTTGTGCTATTGACGTTTTTTTAATGTACTCAAAATACCAACTACTGATTAGCAGTAGATGGTTTATGAATAGTTTGAGAGTTTTGAGTTATGTTCCAGTGTTAATTGTGCTATTGACGTGTGTTTTTAATGTATTCAAAATACCAAGAAGTAATTAGCAGTGGATGGTTTTATTAATAGTTTCAGTGGCTGGTGCAGAGATTCAGGGAGATAGTCACCGCCGTGACTACCTTGTCACGCTCGTCACACCTGAGAATTCAGGGGGTTAAGGGTAAATTATGAAGGTCATGACGCCGTGACAGTGACTTAAATCAACATTCTGTCGCGACTTTGCTCTTTATTTCCAAACACCCAAACCCCAAAACCGAAAATAAATATCATTTCTACAATATTTTGAATTCTCAACCAATTTCAACCCAAAATCTCTTCAAAATCTCAATCATAACTGATTGAAAGCCTGATTTCTCAAAGAAATTGTTTTAATCAGTTAAAACCTCAACCAATTTCAACCCAAAGTGTTGTACTACATTCACAATGATACTAGAGCTGATATGGCTGCAATTTTGTTGAGACGCTTCGAAAGTGTCCAAGAGAGGAATACAGTAATTTGGGGTTTCATAACTGCCATAGCTATGTATATAGCTAATTTTAATCCCAATGTTACTAACCTTGATTTTGCAGTATCTAGCACAGTGGATAGTCAAGTATACATGAAGCTTCCAAACAAACATCTCTATGGCCCCCTTCATTATAAAGGGGAGGAAGCCCCAGGCGGTGAGCGACACATGGGGAGAAAAGGGGAGGGAAGAAGAAGAAGAGGAGGAGGAAGGAGAAGGTGAGCAGAATGTCAACATGGGAGACCACTAACCCCAACAAGGGTAAGGTACCTGAACCATTCGGCTATGAGCAGAGCAGTTCGATACTCGGTTATTGGAGTCTGAACAACAAGTGTACCAGAGTTTCAGCAATGTGGAGCAAGAAATTGCTCATACACGACAAGAGGTTTGTCGGTCCATCGAGTTGCAGCAGGAACAAACAAATGGCTCAGCTGACTCACTGTGACTGGCTGACTGCACAAAATGACTATTTAAAAATGGTTAGCTAGTGTCTAACATTGACTTCTTCATCTCTTGAACATAAAACCCACACTCGGTAATTCAAAACAAGTCGAGCCTTATTAAATCTCCCAGCAATATCACTAATACTTTAGACTCTAGTTTGGTTCCTACTCTACTCCATCAATTGCTGCCCAACTAAAATTGATCATTTAATATTAATTCAACAATCTCCATATTTTACTGTCCCTTATTAATTTAATTATCAAACTTCCTTTCCAGATTTTAGCAACAGTCATCCAGTGAAAATATTTCCGGAACTTAACAAAATTGTAACTAGATAATTGTAGTTTGTTTATCCGCTTATTGTTTGAATACAGGGATTACAACTTTACAAGCCCAATTTGAATTTCTTATCAAGTGTATGATCTAAAGAGCTAGAGAGAAATAAGAGAGAACAGGGGAAAAGGAGAGGTAGAGACTAGAGAGAGTACCGTCTCCTCTCCCATGTGGTTGTATTTATATTAGGAAATTTTACATTTTCACCCCTTGTGATTTAGAAAATAATAGGAAGATTCATAACTATGTAGTTTATACAAATAGGTCTTTTTATTTACAACACTCCCCCTTGGGGATTCCTATTATATCATAAGTGTGCATTCTGTGTTGTCTCGTTAAAAACCTGCCGAACAATAAAAATCTTGTGGAAAAAAAAAAACATTTCGGTTAGGAAAAGAGTACAACGCATAATCTTTTCAATCAGCATTATGCTGCCTTATTAAAACCTTGCCAGGTAACGAAAATTCATTGGAAAAAATAAACCCTGGTAAAAAAAAAAAAAGCGTACAACTTGATAATTTGACTATCTTCAGGATATACTCCCCCTGAAGTTTACAACGCTGGGAGCTCGGACAATCTGCGCAAATCAATAGTCTTCACATGTTTCACAAATGTTGCTTTAGGTAATGACTTTGTAAATAAGTCAGCGCAATTGTCTTGGCTTCTGATCTGCCGGATCAGTATTTGTTTGAGCTCTTGTTG
>JAOTQG010108665.1:0-12260 GCA_025631175.1 Iris virginica
TTTGTGTTTGTGTGTGTGTGTGTGTGTGTGAGAGAGAGAGAGAGAGAGAGAGAGAGAGAGAGAGAGAGAGAGCATACTGTATTTAGGGTAGTATGGAGTTTGAAGCTATCCTCCAGCATTGTCGATTGTTCCTTTGTCAACCTCAATTTCTTTCTACTACCGTAGTTATTGTTATTATTATTATTATTATCGATACATGAATTACTTTGTTCTCTTACTCTTTCGTCTTCTTCAATTATCTTAGAACTTATTGATCCTTCGTCTTTACAAGCATCATGATCAACACGATCATCAACGTCATCCTCCTCCTCCTCTTTCAAGCAAAGTGGAAACGAGAGATCCAAACAAACAACACGCTTGGTCTTCTTCCGATCACTCTCCTTCCTCTCTACAATTTCATTGCCAATTCCGAGTCCTAGACTAGTGTTGCACATCTCCTCCTCCCCCATTGTGCGTTGTGTGGGTGTTATGAATATAATTGGAGAGATGAGAATAATTTGGGAGGGGGAGAATAGGAAAGAAGGAATAAATAGAGAGATTGTTTGGAGCAAAGGTGAAATCAGAAGTTTAATTATATGTATTTATTATAAGAGTCATAAGTAAGAAATAAAAAAACTATAAGCAATAATTAATTTTATGACTAATGAATGAAACAGATTTAAAGCCTACGTTAGAACTATTACTCCTTGAGAGGAAACCAATAACTTCCTCTGTGACACATAACCCAACACATCATTTATTCATGGGGGGGGGGGGAGGGGGGGTTGTTTCTTTATAAATTTAGTGGTTTGAGCCAAATTAATCCTGACATATTTCCATCTCTCATCAATACCTAATCAAATTTAAGTGCTCACTTATGTAACATTTGTTTTTAAAAGAAGAGTAATGATTTCATTAGCATACCACATTTATTCAATAATCGGTACGTTGTTATATATAAAAGATAATGTTTCTATAAAGTAGTATTGCATTATACTTTAATGACTGGTAGGAAACAGCTCTTCATCAGTAAAATGTTACAAGTTGAATCCTTACAACTCCGTTATGAGTTACTGCTTCTTAGGAGTTAAGAAATTTTCTGTTTCATTTGGTGTCTCATTTCATATTTTATCGCTTTAAAAACTGACACATATGCTACGATTTAGAATTTAAAATTTTAGAATCATCTTTTAAACGGTTGAGATGAAATTTTAGAACGATGGGATATAAAATGGAACACCAAATAAGACAGAAGATTCGAACTCCCTCCTTAAGATACATAACTTAAGCATATTTATGCTAAAAAACTGTCTTCATCAGTTGTAAGTAGGTGTGTCAATGATTCGAAGTCGATCCAAAATTTAAGATTTTTTTTTTGCTCGAACTTGGTTTGATAACTTGAAGGTTCAACTCGAACTCGAGTTCGAACTCGAAAAGATATACTAAACTTAACTCAAACTCAGCTCGTTAATGAATTTTCGATTTCGATATCGAACTTGAGTTCAAACAAATTTGAACTCGAACTCGATCAGTTCGGTAGCTCGAATCATTTCTTCACACTTTAGGATTAGGGTTGCCTTATATATTTTTTAATAATTAAAGAATATATATTATATATAGTAAAATAAAAATTATGTATAACAATTAAGTCAACTCGCGAATTGGCTCGTAAGTTCAATAACACAAATACATGATATCAGATCGATTTCGAACTCGAGTTCGAGCCGACTCGGATCGAACTCGAAATTTTTTGAATTCGAGTCGGCTCATTGGCTCACGAATTGGCTCGACTCGATTGACACCCCTCGTTGTAAGTTTGATCATTAAAATTCCCGTTTCTATTGGTATCAGATTCTTGCTTTTAAAGTTTGCTACTGACATTTGCCTATTATGGACCATGAAGTTACTTTTGCATTTTTTTTTGTATTTAGCAAGTGTTGGAATTGGAAGAATTAGAAAAGTTTGGTTAACATTGATTGTGTTATCTGTAGCCTTGCTAGATTGTTGCCTGTTAAATCCCCTTGGATTATTAGTCCAAGAGGAGAATCAAGTGGTCATCTGGCCTAATACCAACCATCTTCTTCCAATTGAGAGGTTGGGAACTCAAAAACCTCATAAGAGGCCAGAAAACAAAAACTAAAAAGTTGTTGCCGAGAAAAAGAAAAATCGGTAAAAGGAGAAATTTTTGACTCAACTGTTGGTTTGTCAAGGAATGATGGTACATAATCTCAGCTCAGTGGAGAGAGATTATGCAATTGGCATTCCAATGCTGTCATCTTGGCACTCAAACCTCATCGAAACGCATTTAGTGGAGAATTTTGCCTAATTGAATAGAACAGAGCCTGAAGAAAGCCAAAAACACTCATTTCCATAAGTTTAACATAACATCCATTAAACTTGAAGCAGGAAAGAAAGGGAAAAAAAAGAAGCTAAATCTCCGCTGGTTAAGTAGACAGTATAGAGGTTACAGCACAGGTAGATCGATCTTAACAAAAATGTTAGTGGATACTGAAAGAACCACTATACAGAGCTTGAAATCACGCAGCTATCTTCGCTTCAAATTACGCAGCTGGAAGTGTGCAAAACTGAATCTTCCACCTGCAGAAACTATACGCTAAACTGAACAATACATCAACCTAAGTTGGTTTCCGCATGTTACGGCCTGCACGAATCACTTCATCTACAAGTAGCAACTGCGATGCAATTACAGGCCTGCAAAATGAAGGATTGATCTTTTGAGGAAAGAAAAACAAATACAAGCTTAAGAACTAGGGAGCTCAATAGTATGTCAAGAACGTTACAAATAGAATTGAATGTAGAGATAATCATATGCTAGTGGTGCTCAATTGCACTGTTGAGCTAAGAGATAAAGCAACGAATCCATTTGTATACCCTGAGTTTATGATTTGGCGCTTGACAGCATAGTTGTCAAAAATTCCCTCCATCTGAGGGTCAATTGGCTCCCCTGTGTGCTGGTTTAGTCCCACAACATTTCCTTTGTCATGCTCTCCCTGATTAAAGATGCAAGTTGAGCCATTGAAAGATACAGAACAAGAAAAAGGAGAACAAAGTAAGGGCCTAAAGAATATACTGTCAGAGCAATGATCACGTCTTGAGTGTCAAGTCCAGAGTTTTCAGCAAGTGTCTTGGGCACGACAAGCAGAGCATCAGCAAAAGCTTCGATACCAAGTTGAGCACGCTGTTCAAAGTTCATATTCATCAGAAAAAGTCAAAAAAGAAAAAAACTCACCATGCTTCCAGACGATAACATCAGAAAAAATGCGAGAGAAATTAGTAACTAACTCCTTTAACAGTTTTCTTCACATCATTGATCAAATGTTGTCTAGCTGCAACCTCAAATGCCCCAGCACCCTGAAATAAAAACAAGAAGCAATCTTACTGGATAGGGAACATGTTATAATGCAGAATATGTTTATCTTGGCGAAGGCCCGAAATTAAGGAACAAATCCTCGATGTCCTCAACCTAGCATTTGAGCATCAATGAACCATTAAGGAATTCGGATGCTCAGACAGTAGTCAATTAGTTTTCTGCTAAATGAGGAGATTGAGTAGAGGTAACTTGCTATTCAAAGAATTCTGGGTTGTCATCCAGGGGTGTCGGACGGGCTGTTTCACCCCACCCCGCGCGAGCAGCCTACTATTTTTTAGCCGCAGAGAGGTTGAAAGAGCAGTGAAATTCTGGTTTAATCAACAGATCAGATTCAATTTATAACGAAAACGAGGGAATCAGAAATCAGATATTTGACGGAAGTAGAGAACATTTCTCTCCAGCTCCTAGAGAACATTTCTCTAGCTTCACCAGATCTTATTGTTCAAGCTAAATAATAATTACTTCTGAATTTAACATAATAATCCCCTCCACCCTCTGTATTTCCTCAGTTCATCATCTTGAACAGATCTATCATCTCTGTGCTGGGAACAGAATAGAAACCCACTAAAATTAACCTAAGAAACAAAGATGCTGATACAGTTAATAGTGTAGATCTGTAGGTCAAATTTGTTACTTAAATTACACATGCATTTTTAACTTTTTTGTAGGTCAGTCCATTAAACGTAAGTACCAAAGTTTAAATTTTGCACAAACCAAATGAACATCAAGTTTTCTACACTGAAGTTAAGAACAGACTGAAGCAACCCATCTTATCTGACACCCATATATAGTAGCCACATACAAGGTGAGCTGGATAAATAGTATGGTACTTACTGATTTCTTTAAGCACCATAAAACAATATAATATATAGTCCCTCCAATTATGGGGAAATTTTGTCACAAATGAGTGCCCTATTTTCTAATGAGAAGTTGCCAAATTCACTTACATCATCCATCATATCTCATGTCAATCAAAAAATACTTTTGTGGTATCACTACGAATCATTATGTGCATGTCTCCTAATATTACAAATTTGTCAACCTTCTTAATGTCTTGAAAATTAATAGACACTCATTTGGGATGGAGCAATCATATCTACATTCACAATTACAATTTTCATTAAGCACTACAAAAAATCATATATGTCCACGGTCAATGTTAGAACAAAAGCTTACTAGCACAACTGATTCATCTTCAATAGTATTTTTGACTGCTCTCAGACCATCACGAACAGCATCCTTAATTTGGGCAATTGTATGGTCATTAGGCCCTACAACATAATACATGCTCAAATATGTTAAGACTCCCGAGTATACATGGCAATAGGAGGATGAATACATTCAAGAGATCAGTAGAATCAAGTAATCTAGTCAACGAGGAAAAGTTTCATAGCATAGAAGATATTTATTGAATCCATACACCGGGAAAGCATTTGAAAGTACCTTTGATAAGAATTGTACAAGAATGAGGATTCTTCACGTTTTCAACAAATGTATACTTGTCTTCTCCAAGGACATGCTCGTAGACCAGTCCTGCCCAACCAAGGCAATCGGGAGTCAACTCATCAACAGAGTTGACGGCATCACCACCACAGGCCAAAATCAATCTTTCCATGTTTCTCCTCTTGGCTCTCCGAAGAGCAATTATCTAAGAAACCACTGAATCAGCAAGATGTACAAGGAGTGCAAACTAAAAAATAACATTGTCTATTTGTTGCAAAAATACGGAAGCCACTTAGATAGAGCGCAGCTGAATAATGCCTGTGAAAACTTACATGAAAACTTAATTTTGCAAGCGAGGACAGAGGGTGGGAGAGACTGACGGAACATTTAAGATAATATCACATTATTTATCACTTTATCTAATACCCATCTGGTAATTTATATATTGCTTGATAGACACCAAATAGATTATGGGCTAATTAAGTCATCCTCGCAGGGTATTGCCAACCATAAACACTCTCTTTTACTTTCAGGCAAGAAACCATAAGCATTGACACTGCTAGTAATGCAAAGGGGGGACAGTCCACAACTTAAAGCTCAAGTTCATATGCTTTTTAAACAGAGCAAAATTTTCATGCAAGCATGAAACCAAAGTAACACTTCAAGCGCACCCATGACTTACCCCTGCCCTAGCAAGGAGGTCCAGTGATGGGGGATCGATCCCTTTTTGATTAATAACAACAAAGTTGTTATCAGTGCCAGCACAAACCTATGAGAACAAACAAAATTAGATACCCTCCCTCAAATATAGACCGAAAGATTATGCATGCACAATGATACACCCGTATCACTACCTTATTCTTTAACTCAATAATTTTTTTCACCCTCCCATCTACGGAACGTCTTTCCGCTGCAACCATTGCTTCTCTCTGCTCGGCATTTGAGTAGAAAAAACCTGCATTTATTTCACTGGAAGGAAAATGTCAGGATAGCCAATTCATGAATATGTCATAACGGGTACATCTCTGAATCAAGGTTTCACATCTACACCAGCACCAGTTCCAGTACTCAACATATACATTTTCCACCATCCAGTGAAGAGTCCACGTTTTTTTAGAAGTGATCTTTAGTGTTCTAATAAAGGGAAATATCTCATACTACTCAAACGTTTGAAAAACGATAAAGTAGAATGCCAGAAATGCCATGTATTCTTCCCAAGGACTGACCTTGTGACTGCCACTACAATTCGCATGTGGGCCTATCATTATACAATCACTCATATCATTGAGAAAATGCCAGCTTGACTGTAAATACCCTTTTCCAGGCAGTGTGGCCATGTAAGACTTAAAGCCTACTTAGCAGTGTATTCAAAGGTACCAAACCACTATGGATGTAGAACAGCCCTCAAGAGGACCTCGGTGAAACCAGATGCAAAACATTCAAGTGTTTGGTCAACAAACATCTTTCATGACCAAGGGTATATTTCCACAGAGAAGTATGTACAGCAATGAACTCAAGAGATGATAGTATGACTTTCTTCAAAACATATTAATCGAATAATCTAACTAACAACATGTTTACCTTTTCTCGTACTCCAACGATACATTGCAAGTTAGCATATAACAATTCTCTGCTCTCCTTTTCATATCCGGATGTCTAGAACCATGATCAAGGACAAGTCCCTCAACCTAAGAACATATGCACAAGATCAGACACAACATGGTATCCATCTTCCGTCTAAATATTCACTTAAAACACAGCAAAATATCAACCATCAGTCAATATATAATCACAACACATACCAAACGAGTGTCAACATCAAACTTGTGTCGCATGTGCATAATCTCAACCATAAAAAGATCAATAGCTTCTTCAGGCTTGCGAACACAAAGAACCTACACAATCAGAAACCGAATGTACATTCAGCTCCACTTTATTCAAATGGTAAAAGAAAATAAGTAACAACAAAAGAGTTGAGATTCCCTTTCTGCAAATTTCTTCATTCTTTAGTTTCATCGAGAAGAGTAAACAGGTAAATTCTTGGTCAACTTGTTTGTACCAGAAACAAATTCATACATATAAATACACCATTAACTTATCCACTAACAACATTTGGGACACTTCACGGTGAGCCAATATAATTTGTAATAGTAACTCACCGCATCTGTAACAATGTCTGTCAACTGATCTGCCAATGATTCATACAACTGTACAATAAATTATACAAACCAATTAGATATCATGTAATCACAAATACATTAATCCAAGAAAAGGGGGGAGAAAGCGAAAGATACGAAATACCTTTGTTCTTAATGTTGTTCTTGCTACCATCTTCAGTATATCTCTATCAGGCTCGTCACCAATCACTACGGGAGTCTTAAATTTTTCAAGAAATTGAAGTGTTGCCCTTTTGGCAATATCAAAACCATCAACTAGAACGCGTGGATGCATGCCTGCATGAAGGGGATGAATTAGAAGACTGTATGGTGGACAATAAGATGGCAAGCTGAAATAAATTTAGTCAGATGATTGAGCACCATTTCTTCAATGATGATTATCAAATAGATTGTGATACATAATCCTACGAGCATGACAAACCTTCATCAATATAACGCCCCGACTGCTTCATAAGTTCGCCAATAAAAATGACAGTTGAGGTTGTTCCATCTCCACTGATATCATCTTGAGCAACAGCTGTCCTTGCAATCATAATTGCTGTTGGGTTTCGAATTTGCTATAATCATAACATGACAAAAATTAGTAAATAACTTCGGAAAAATGGGGAAGGACTGCAGGCGTACCAGCAATAACACAACTAAGAATCAAATGATGTGCAATACTAATTGAACTGCTGATTCAAACGGTATGCAGCAAAACCCTAAGTTTAACTTGCAATAACCTACTCTTTCGAGAACTCCTGAGACTTCTGGCTACTGAAGGAATTTGATGGCTATGTTTCACCCACTAAACGAAATATTACATTGAAGAACTATACTAAGATTTGAAGGCAAAATTTCACTAAGCAATCATTGGTAAATTTTGTAGAGTGCAGAATTTTAAACAAAAAATAACTTTACAGATACAGCGATCCACAATCTCTATCTCACTATCACGCAAGCAGAAAGACACTTATGGTCATCAACTGCTGAAAGAACCTCGTCACAACACTATTGGCTTTTACCTCATCTAATTCATGCTCCTGGGACTTCGGGACACTGTAAGAACCTCATCACTGCTTTTAGCATTAGATTTCAAAACCCTTTTTAGAAGGTAACAATTCACAAAGCAACAACTAGATATTGCTGCAGAAATACACAATACAAAGTAATCTTCAAATATTAGATACTCTGATCTAAGCTATCTAAATCACCAAAAGCACCTGGATTGCTTCATTTGATATAAGATTCAGAGCAACAATAAAAGCTCTAGACCACTAAAAGTAGTCCCACAATTCTACTCGAGAGATTTTAACTTTCTAATCCCACTTCAGGATGTTTCACTCAAAAATTCTTACTTTGAATATTAAGTATGCAACTCTCATCATATTCCATCTTTTCCTTTAAATATGTGATAAACTAATTGGATGCAATCGTAAAGTTCTTGTTACTATTGCTATGCCCAAGGGGAATGATGTACCTCTTATTTATTCGACATTTCACACAAAGCCTTTTTAGTGTCAATGATAGAATATCCAAATTACCACTCTTATCCTTCTCAAAATGTAGCCAAGAGGATAGACATAAACTTTAGCTACCATGAAATCCAATTACAATTTTCTGAATAACAATCACAACGGTTATGGATTGGACTTCGCTAATATCACCTCAAATACGTGAAAAACGAACCCCACCCCCACCCCCCAAATTACAATTTGCGGAATAACAATCAAAACTGTTATGGATTGGAATTCGCTAATATCACCTCAAATACGCGATAAATGAACCCCCCCCCCCCAACACACATACATACACAAGATTCTGCAAAGTGCTAGTCTTCCTTCAAAATCTTATTCTCAGTTTATTGAGCATGGTTAAATTGACAAAACAGATATTCCACAAGATGTAGGTCCTACCGCTTATTAACCGGACATGCATACTACACAACCACCAATAATGGTTTCCAACTAAGATATTGTATTCAAAATTTCGTATTATTTTGTCACTTATACCTTCGTTTCTTTAACTTTCTTACCCGTAGATCATGATGTCTTTTAGCCCTGCGAATTTAGAATCGTACCGAGACCAAACATATGCATACTTTTATAAAAGAATGACACAAAACCTAGGTTGACGATGAGGTGCAGAATTGAACTAACCATCTCTTTCAATAAGGTGTTGCCATCTTTGGTGAGCTTGATATCACCAGACCCGCCAACTAGCCTGCATTAAATTAAAATTTGATAAATTAATTACTACATAATGTAAGCCGAAAGTAAACTATACTCCTATATGGAGTGCTTGAAATTGTAAACTAGGAATGGAAAAAAAGAAAAATGAGGGACGATAGTAGGAGTACATCTTAATGGTGCCTTTGGGACCGAGATTGCTCTTGAGAACGTCTTGCAAGCTCGTGGCAGCATTGATGTTCATGTGAAGTGCTGCACTTTTGTTTAATACCTCGGCATTCGGATTCAGTACCCTTAGCGACATTTTCCGATCCTGCTACAACGCCGCCGCCGGAATCACAAGTTAGTTGAGCAAAACGAGGTGAGATGCTTCAGAAGGGAGTGTGTGTGTGCGTGCTCGCGCGTTAGATTAGCGGGTGTGTGTGTGTGAGAGAGAGAGAGATAGAGAGAGGAGTTACCTGAGAAGAGTTGAGTTGTGGGAGCGGATCGTGGTCTGAGAGATGGAGAGATAGAGAGGCAACGAGGAAGATCGGAGGTTGAGGAGAGAGAGAGCTGCGTTTGGAAGGGAGGGAAAAGGAGAGTATAGAGTTTTTTGTGAACTGAGATGGGGAGTGGGTTTAGGGCTTTCTGGAGGAAATGTGTTCTTTATGCTGATGGGATAAACGGTGTCGTTGCTACTGTTTTTTTAAGGGTGACTGCCCTGGCTTGTTCATTTGTAAACTTGCTTTCATTTACCTTTTTCAAGACTAAAAATTAAGTAAGCAACTATTTACAAAGCACATAAATACTAAGAATAGTACATAAAATTTTGTGATAAAAATAATATTTTTTTAAAAAAAATTATACCCTTAACATAAAACTAACAAAATTATTAAATGCTTAATACAATACATAAATATACATTTTGCATTCTCTTTAAAATTTAGGGATTTCATATTAGGTTTCCTTTGATGGGAGATGGATTAAAGTTTACAATGGATTCCTCCTAAAAATTCTCCCCAATAAAATCCACAAAATTAGGCTTTATCGGACCAAGATGCACTTACCGGAGGAGATAATAATGAAAATTCTCCCCCAAGTTTCGGCGATGATCTTAGGTCGGTGCAAATGCGTCTCAAAGCATCAGAGAGACCTAATTTCCGATCCTAAGTTTGCCAAAGCCCATATCTCTCTCGATAATCGCCGCGCCAAAGCCATTGTCAACGACTGTGTACCATGACCTTTCTTCGTGGTTGACTTTTATCGGTGAAGCAAATGGTTCGATCGGAGAAATAACTGCTACAAGGCTCAAGGTTAATGGAGACGAGAATTTCCTTTGCTGGAAAAAATTTGACTGCTCCTACAATGGGTTAGCTTTGGTTCTAGGTTTCAATCTCCTATTTGTGTTTCTTAAATCCAATGTCTCCAGAATGCAAGAATTGTCTAAACCACCGTTTTTTTAATTTATTTTTTTTTGAGTATGAGGACCTACAGTTTGTGTTTATTCATTCAAAAGTAATGCTTGAAAGAGGCTTCAAGATTCTCCTTTTTCTTATCTGAATGTGCCTACCTCTCCTTACCGCTTCAATTCCGCATATGAGACATTTTGGTAGTTTCTCCTCTACCTGATAAATTTGACTCGTTGAACGGGCATGGGGTAAGTAGTCTAGGTGTAGTTGGTGGTTCTCTTTGTATAATATGGCAGCATAATGGATCTCATGTGAATGGACGATTTGATGTTTGGGTTGAATATGGCGTGGCATATTCAGTTTGGGCAATGAGGAATGGTTAAAAAAATTAATTGGGTATTAATTTGTGAATCATAAATATCACTTCTATTTCGGAAAAGGATATAATAGGAAAATGAGTGTTTTAAAGTTAGTAAAATATTTTTAAAACGTGTATTATATATAATTGTGTACTATTCTTAGCACTTATGTGTTTTGTAAATAGTTGCTCCCAAAATGAATGGTTAGGTCAGTTATACAATTTTTATGGATTTTTTGATATTGATTTATTGATATACTTTATTATATATCTGATATTTATAATTAATTTTTATTAATATTTTATCCTATTTTTTATCTACATACCCCTATTCATTATTTTAATATTTACATTCTATCTCATCAAATTCTACATCAATTATTATTATTAGGAGTGGTTTCGGTAAGACAATCATATTAAAACTTCATTACCATTACCATTACCAAAATATCGGTATTACCATTGCCCTACCAAAACTTCGATATTAACGAAATTTGGTAGGTACAGTAGGGTAGTAGTATCACCGAAATTTCGACCCGTTTTTTTTTCAATCTCCCTTCTCACCTGGCATTTCCTTATCCCATGGATCTGTTAATCTATCTTAGAAAGAGTGGAAGGAGTAGAAGTAACTTATGCTCTTGATATGATATGAGATTACTAGTATTCATTTTTTTCCATTATCTTACATCACATTCCTTCAAATCAAGAACAATTTTGTCATTTAAAAAAAATATATAAATCAATTAATATCACAATATTAAATGTCATATATAATAAAATATCGTCAAAAATCCACAAAAATTGTATAAGTGAGCCAATCATAAATAAATATTCTCATGTATTTCAAATTAACACCTTTTTCCCCTGTAAGTTTTCAACATTTTTTTTCCATTGTATTTAGGTTATTTTATATTTGTCATCTAAGACAAGACATGTACTTATCACGTGTCTTTTTTTCAATAAAAAAAAAAAATAGGTAAATTATTGTCATTGTTGTCTACATTGATAATTGTAGTAGTAACTAGTAATACATCTTCTTTGCACGTACTTTCAAGTATTTTTGG
Source organism: Iris virginica (assembly GCA_025631175.1). Taxonomy (NCBI): domain Eukaryota; kingdom Viridiplantae; phylum Streptophyta; class Magnoliopsida; order Asparagales; family Iridaceae; genus Iris; species Iris virginica. The sequence continues at coordinate 11,969 of JAOTQG010108665.1, forward strand.
GTAATTACCAAATTAAATAAATAATAAATACAATTAATTAAGTGAAATGAAAAGAAACAAATTAAAAGCACAGTTAATTATTAATGGTAACAAATATTTTTTAAAATTTTGTTATTGAATAGAAGAGCATCAATTATCTCCCAACTATGAAAAAATCCCCGCTAACGACAAAATTAAAATTCATAAAATTCAATTGATATTTTTTAAAACAAAAGTAAAATATTATATTTAACCACATTAATATCAACATTATATTGGCTGCAACTGACCTAGCCCTACAGTCCGACTCGTG
>JAOTQG010108676.1:0-16218 GCA_025631175.1 Iris virginica
ACACTTTCAAGAAAGATGGACTTACTATTACTTTGTGCCCTAGTCCTGACGAGAGGTGTGACAGCGTTGACCGTGGCGCTGTGAAGGCTGCTGAGAGCCCTACTCTGTTAACTAAATTCAGTTTCGTAGCAGCAGCGGAAGAGGCCTGGAATTTCTTTGTGCTCATGGTTGTCGAGGGGAACGCAGATGGCTTAGATGTGCCGAAGGTTGTGCAGCCACTATTAGAGTCGTATGCGGATGTACAGCCGGCAAAGATTCCACCGGGTTTGCCTCCTATGAGGGATATTCAACATCGTACTGACCTAGTCCCGGGTTCTTCTATCCCGAACAAAGCAGCGTATCGTTTGCGGCCTAAAGAACATGAAGAGTTGCAGCGACAGGTGATATAGTTGGTTGACAAGGGTGTCATTCGGGAGAGTATGAATCCGTGTGCAGTCCGTTACGCATGTGTATGGATAGTAGGGCAATTAATAAAATCACCATCAAATACAGGTTTCCTATTCCTCGGTTCGATGACTTGCTGGATCAACTTCATGGGGCAGTGGTGTTCTCCAAAATAGATTTGCGAAGTGGATACCATCAGATTCGGGTTAGACCGGGGGACGAGTGGAAAACAGCTTTCAAGACACGGGATGGGCTGTACGAATGGATGGTCATGCCATTTGGGTTATCGAATGCGCCGAGCACGTTTATGCGGCTAATGAATCAGATCTTCAGACCCTTTATCGGTAAGTTTGTTGTCGTTTATTTTGATGATATTCTGATTTATAGTCGGTCCGTAGAGCAGCATTTGGGACATTTGCAGCAGATCTTTGACGTCCTGCGTGAGCAGAAGTTATATGCTAACGCCAAGAAGTGTCACTTTTTGACCGAAGAGGTGACATTTTTGGGGTATGTGGTTACTAAGGATGGAATACGTATGGATGCGGGGAAGGTTGATGCTATTACTAGTTGGCCGATACCGACTAGTATACATGATATCCATAGTTTTCACGGCTTGGCTTCTTTCTACCGTCGTTTTATTCGGGATTTTAGTAGCATTATTGCTCCAATCACAGAATGCTTGAAAGGTGAGAAGTTCGTATGGACTAAAGGGGCGGAGGATGCGTTTCGGCTTTTAAAATCAAAGGTAACGCAAGCTCCTGTTTTGACCATGCCTAATTTCGATGATGTTTTTGAGATTCATTGTGATGCGTCGAATGTGGGTATTGGTGGTGTGTTGAGTCAGAACCGGAAACCAATTGCTTTCTGTGTGATGCCCAGAGAGAGTTTTCTACTTATGATAAGGAGTTCTATGATATCGTTCGAACTCTGGATCATTGGCAGCATTACCTCTAGTCGAAGGAGTTTGTAATGAGGCGCTGAAATACTTATAGGGGCAACATAAGCTGAATCATCGTCATGCTAAATGGGTGGAGTTTATTCAGATTTTTAATTGCAGGATCAAGTGGCGGATGCTTTGAGTCGACGCCATTCCTTGTTAGCTACTACGCAGGCGAGCGTTGTGGGATTTGAGTCTTTTCGTGACCTGTATCGTGATGATCCGATGTTTCGTGAAATCTGGGCCACCTATGCACGTGGTCCTTTCCGGCAGTTCTTGATTCATGAGGGTTATTTGTTCAAGGGCAACCGATTGTGTATTCCTTTGTGTTCCTTGCGGGAGGCTATTATTGCCGAAATTCACGGGGGCGGTCTAACGGGTCATTTTGGGCAGGACAAGACTCTTACTTTGGTCTCTGTGCACTTCTACTGGCCAAAGATGGATCACGATGTGGCTAAGTTTGTTGCGCGTAGTCGAATCTATCATATTGCCAAAACTCATCACAACAATGCAGGTTTATATACGCCTTTGCCAGTTCCTATAGCACCGTGGGAAGATGTCAGCCTAGATTTTGTGTTGGGGTTACCGCGGACGCAGAGACAGAAAGATTCGATCATAATTGTAGTAGATCGTTTTTCGAAGATGACACATTTTGTACCATGCGCCAAGACATTTGATGCTACGCAGGTCGCGCAACTGTATTTTCGGGAGATAGTTAAGCTTCATGGTATTCCTAAATCTCTTACGTCCGATCGCGATGTAAAGTTCATTAGTCATTTTTGGCGTACTTTATAGCGTAAGTTGGGCTCGAAGCTTCAGTTCAGTAGCTCCTACCACCCGCAGACAGATGGGCAAACGGAGGTTGTCAATCGGAGCTTGGGGAATTTGTTACGCAGTTTGGTTGGTGATAGTCCGCATCAATGGCACTTGGTGTTGGCACAGGCAGAATTTGCTTATAATCAGTCGCCGAGTCGGACTACGGGTAAGAGTCCTTTCCAGATTGTCTACGGGCGCAATCCCATCACCCCTCTCGACTTGGTGCCTATTCCTATCACTGGGCAGTTTAGTGCTGATGTCGAGGAACACGCTAAGCAGATTCAGGAGCTCCACGAGCAGGCGCGGCGTCATATTATCCAGCAGAATAGTTGGTACAAGCTGCAGGCTGATAAGCGTCGGAAGAAGGTTATCTATCAGGAGGGAGATCTCGTCTGGATCCATTTGAGGAAGGAACATTTTCCTGCAGGTCGTTGGGGGAAATTGCAGTCGCGCGCAGATGGTCCCTTTCGAGTTCTCAAGCGGTTGAATGATAATGCCTACAAGATCGAGTTGCCGGGTGACGACAACGTGTCAGCCACATTCAATGTTGCTGATTTATCTCCGTAACATGGTGACAGTGCGGATGAGGAGGATGGTGCAGCTGAAGCAGACTCGAGGTCGAGTCTTTTTCAAGACGGGGAGTATGATGTAGCTGAGCCGAAACGAGCCGAAAACAGTCACAATCTCGGAATAACTTAAAATTCGCATCAGACTTGCGGAACGGGCCGAGGAATCGGACTCGGCACTAAGAGTGCTGATGGACGTTGAATTTTAGCCTTCGGAGGTCGTTTAGGGGCCGAAAACGGTAATTTACTGTTTTTCGAATTTTAAATATTTATTTTCGTATTTTTCTAATTTTTGTTTTAGGCCCATTAGGGTATTTAGAAGATTTAAAAACTATTTAAGCTATGTAACAACTGTTTTGGGGCTTCAGTTTTGAATTTTGAAATAAACCGTGAAACGAGAAACTAGGGTTTCTTCTCTTGGTTCGGCCATTCTAGCACGTTTTTTGGCATCAGGTAATGCATAGGATAAAACCCCAATTAACTACATAGGCTAAAAACATTTTAAAATCCATGTAGAAATTAGACTAACCCAACGCCTACACATATTCATGTACTGGGACACTTAGCTTTTTAAGGATGGATTAAGAAAGAAGGAAAGAGCGTTCATCTTTATAACCACAAAGATGGAACCTTCTATTAAAACCAGCACACCATTAAAAGACATAATTATTGGTTTTTGTCAAAATGTAAGTGGTAAAGGCAAATGTCTAAGAAAGCCTTGACAATCATGCTGATGATCGGAGAGGAAACAATAAAGAATAATTCTAGAGCCACAAAAGAGTTACAAAGAGAAAAAGAGTTACAAAGAGAAGTGCACAAAAGTCTTGTTGGCTTAATATGATTTGATCAAAAATTTTGATGATTGCCTGTGTATAGAAAGCACTATTGTCATCAAAGATAAAAGCACGAAAAAAAAAAAGATGAATGGCGCACTACATAGCAAAAAATCCTCCCACAAAAAAAAATTAAAAATTAAAAATTCTGAAGATTACTGTCAACAAATGAATCTGAGACAGGACGTGAAATAAATTTACTTACATCTACGGTATAGACCAGTACTCCCATGGTAAGGGGCTCGTTCTCTCGTCTGCAAAAAAAATTTAGACACATTAGTTGGGAAAAAGATTTTGCTGAGTTGAGGATAGAAGAACATTCTGAGATTCAGAAGAGAGAGTATCTGAGAACAGTTATGCCATGTCTACTAAAAAGAACAGATGATCACACTTAAAAAGTAACACAGGTCAGTATCCAGTTTAGCTGAGAATCTTAATGCTCGAGGCCATATTAATGATGCCATCAAAAAAATACCGATACAGACAAGGCTCCCAAGTAGTTGTTTACCATATCCCAGAGCCAAACAGATGCCCCCTCCCACCCAATATACACATACCCAAAACAAAACAAAAAGCACAGTCGACCAACTCGACTCAACTTTACAATTACTGTCAAGGAATAAGAAAAGGGTGTCTTAGGCTCTTAGTCACTATAAACAAGGGCATGTTACAAGAGCACCCTCTCATGTTTGCACCCAAAAGCACAGCCAAGCCCATTTGGATCTGCCAATATGCAACCACACACATAAAGGCACACCCCAGGAAGAAGAAAAGTGTATCCCAACCTATCCTACATGGATCCTTCACTCCTTTTGCAAACATATACATGCCGACATGACATGCATGTGAGTAGTATGGTGTGGGTGTCGCAGTTTTACACTACATGATCCCCGATGAAGTACACCTGATTCACCAGTCCAACAATAAATTTTGGTACAAGCAGTGGTGATGGGGCTTTCAAATTTTAACTCAAATATGGTCACAATTTTTATTACAATTAGCAATTTCAAAGCAGAGAAAGAATGTAAAGAGAACCAAAAGCATGAATATCATTTGCACCTGCTCTTTTATCAATTAATTAATCAACCATTCCCCTATCAGGTACACATGAGAACATTCTACAACTCAATGTGCAAGTTCCATAATTTCTTCTACTCCATTCTCTCTTGTATAAACCAAAGAATAATTTGTGCATATTTAGTTACATTTGAAAGAAAGGTAAATGTTTCAGAAAATCCAACCCTGCAACTGGAACCTTACTTTGGCTGTGTTAGAAACAGAAAGGTGAATGAGAACTGAGAAGTAATATGTCGGATTGAAAGCCTGAAAGAGGGAAGGGCAGTAGAACTGATTTCATGCGAAAAACCAACTCGGACTCGCCAAACAAATATGAGGAATAGCTGCCATCTCGACTGGAGAGCCTCTTCAAGAAAGCTTCCTTGGTAGGCACTGCATACTCACGGATAATGCTCTGAACAGGGACGTGTGCTGTTCTGCCTCTTCTCCCATGCTGACTTGCTGGGCCACAGGCAGTGTTTCGGAAAGCACGGACGAGCCACATGCAGGGAAACATCACCAGTTTCGGATTTCTGCACCCATTATAGCAGTAGCAGGGGATGTTGAAAGGCGTCACAAGGGAATATGAGGTTCTGTTGCATCATTCTCCTCTTAATAAAGAAGCCTGCATGTGGTTCTTGTTTTATTTGTTTGGAAAGGAAAAAAAAAAAACATGAACTTACTTGTTGAAGGGTAGTTCATGATACGGGGATAGGACAAAAAATGATGGGTTTAGACTGCTGTAATAGACAAAGATCACAGAGGCTTCAGAAAAAAGGTGAGGGTGTGAATTTGCCAGAGACACGTGGGAGGACAATAATGCAGCAAGCAACTAGTAGGGATGTGCGCTGATGATGTCCTGTTCGACAATGGCTAAAAGATAAGTATTTAAAGAGACAATGTAGACCAAGTCATGTAATGACTCACATGAGGTGGCACATTTCCATTCGATGATCCATACTCTCATCGTAGATCCCTAGTCTTTTAGCTAGACCACGCGGTCTTTGGTAAGTGGACCTCGTGGTTATCTCTGTACCCAGCCTCCAATCCAGAACTCATGCAAGCCCACCCAGCAGAAAAGTAATCTGCATCGCTGGCGCTACCGTCTTGTAAAATTTTAAAGAGTAAAAGGCACAAGAACTATTTCTGCCGATGCCACCCAGTTGGTGGTATTACGCTTATACTTGTGATAACTCGCCGAGGCTTATGTGTTCAAAGACTTGTGAGTGAACCAGTTGCAGAAATTACGAATATAGAAAACTACAATACGATGAAAAGTTGTGTATGAAAACCGATCCATTGACGAGCATCCCATGATAAGCATGAACAGAAAAGTGGAGAGCACAAATTTTGAGGAGCTAGGGTAACGCAATATAATACACATAGGTTGGAACCCATACTGGAATTCATACCTGCGAATAGCTAGGATGCTCTTCAACCCTATAAAATGGTCCTGAAAAGCAAAACCATCATGCATTACAAGTTTAGAATCTTAAAGCTGCAACTTGCATAATATGTCGACTTACCAGTTGTGTAATTAGGAGCATGTCGATTGTATTGAGGTGCCGATGTCATACCAATACCTTGAGGCAATGGTCTGGAAGAAAGAAACAGACAAAAATTTGGATGTAAATCATCTAGCTTTGAAGGAAAGAAAAAAGGTTCGTCAGGGAAATATTAATTACACTCCCTCCTTCCCAAATATATTGTCCCCTATTTTATTACGTTCTCCCAGAATAAATGTCCACATCTTTTAGAAAGTTTTTGTAAACCAATTGTCAATAATATCCTTGACAGCTGACATCTGACAGTTGTGAGATAAGAAAAGTAGTTGGGCCCAATGATCTGAAACAATTAAGACGAATATTACGGGTATCAAAAGAATGTAAAAGCCTTTCTTCAAGCCAGTGTAGATCAATAGAGGAGAAACTGATTTTGGGACAGAGGGAATACAATATAACACGCAAGAATATTTCAGTAATTTATGATCGTAGCATGAAGTAGGAATGTGTTTCATTCAAGCAAATGCTAATGTATCTACCTTGGATTGGCAATTGAATAAGAACTTTCCAAGCGCATTCGGGGGTACCCCCTAGGATCGGAATAAAATGAATCATTTCCCTGCATGATTGGAATAGGAGTTAGCAGGAAGCGAATGATATAATGATGATGAGGTGTGCCGGAAGATGACATATGGCATACCAATTCAGTAACTGGTCGCTTCAATCCAGGTGGGGGCTGAAGATAATCATGCTCCACAGAACCAGCCCCTGCAAGGGAAATAGAAGGTTAAAAATCAATCAAGGACAGCAGAATCAATAACTACTAACAGCAGCAAATAGTCGGAACCTTGTCACGATTTGGAATGTCCCTAAGGTTCTCGTTTTCTTTCTTTCTTTCTGTTTATTCCATCTTGTTTATTTCTTCACTTTTTGCAGGCGTCTCTTGGCAATCTAAACTAGCTCTCTCATTTTGAATTAGCATCCCGTATATTCTGTTTTAAAGCTACTTATTTCATATCGATTCTATTGTTTCCTTCACTATAATAGTTCATTGTCAACCCCCTCCCCCCCCCCCCAAGTCTCATCAATAAGGATAATATCATCTGCAAACTAAATATGCCATGCTAAGTCATTATACTTGTTTGGTACATCCATGCAAACACAAAGACCAAGGACTTAATGGCTAATTCTTGAACTCGGCAGTCTCGGCTCCTTTCCAATACTCTTTTCACACAATTTCCCTCAATGCACAATTGGATTTGCTACATAAGCATAGCAGCCCCGTAGCAATCATCCAAAGGTGCATTGAGAGGAATTGGGAGATATGTCTTAATCCCTTTTCAACAACTCAGTCCCAAAGTTTGCATGACTATGCAGTTTTTTTTATAAAAGTGTGACTATGTTGTAAATTTTCGACCTCAAAGCAAACTACAATTCTCTTTGCTACGGCTCAATTTTGTGCAGTGTGATAGGTTTCAATCCATTTTCCATTTCCGTGCTCGACAACTGCTGCAAGTACAAGAAGAGTAAAAAGAATAGTTGTGCATGTACCATATGAATTGAAAACAATGTCAACTTTTTGTTTCATCCACGGTTTCATAGGATGACAATACAACGGATAAACAGCTTGAAATAAAAATTCATCAAATGAGCCAAACTAGGAAACAGAAACATGAAAACTATAAAGTGAACTGAAATACAATCATACGAAAAGGAATATTCCAAGAATTTTAAATCTCTATCTTCACGAAAATCTATCGAAATTGCCATGCAAAAAACAAAGATAAAAAAGTTGAAATTACAAACTACCTATGCTTGAACTTGCTCCTGCTTGCCTCCACGACGCTTGTGCCCGTAAGAGTTGTACAAGTTCGTCAGTGGTAGAAGATTTCCCAACAGCTCTAGTATCTTCATATCTACGACTAGTTGACTTTCCCATGTTTCTAAGTTCATTTGGGTCAAGGACAACTAAAACAGAGAAATTCGTGGAGTTAATAACAGTTGTTAATATACAGAACATAATCAGTAATATGAGCCATACCACATTCTGAGGACACCAGTTAGAAGCTATCATATCAAGCAGCTGAAAGGAGGTCCAATAATTTCTACATATCAATGATACATGACAAAACAGTATGAAGTTTAGCTCAAATGAGATTTAGAATAATAGCTTACAGCAACTTACCACGTCTGCCTAGGGAACAGTAACCCAAGTAACATCTCAACCTAGAAAACCCTTGAGGACTTCCAAACAATCCTTGAAGTGACCTTTGGAGAGAAATCCTCACAAAGCATCAGGGAACTAAAGTGCAAGACAGCAAGTACTGTAGGAGAACCTGAGCTATAGGTCACCCCACTGTTAATGGAAGGTGATTATTTGTACAGTCATCCATATACTAATTCCTACCTTCACTTTAAGAATTTACAGCAGTAGAGGTCTTTCCCGCTCTGACTTCTATGTATTAGGCTTTGTTCTTTGAAAAAGAAAATCCAATATAATTTCCTGTTTTTTTTAAGCACATAACCGTACATCTTTATGAAAAGTTTTAGCATATACTTTTACTCCACTTGCTGATAAACAATGAAAAGGGAAATACAGAACCAGCGGACAAAGTCCAACCAGAGGATTAAGCTTTCAGTAGTTCAGGCGTAGGTTAGGACTGTCAAACTCTAGTAGTCTAGGAATTCTCTTTTTGTCCCCTATTTCTCCTTTCACACATTTATGTGTGTGTGCGTGAAACTAGAATCAGTGACCATGAGATTTTGAAGGTCTATAGTCATCTAGACCTTCAATAAGATAGATGTTAGCGTCAATGGGAAATAAAAACATCGCGTGTTTTATACCGGTCGAGAAGCAAAATAGAGTCAGCTGATGAGCTGATCAAAAAGGTACATCTACATGGATGGAGAGGTAAATTCGCCACTATTATCTTACTGTCACAAGCCATTTGACATCTTCTACTCATCTTATCATCCTTCAGTTAACAGCACATGCATTCACCTAACATTTTTAGGTTCCCCACTCCTCATATTGCATTTATTTATGTAAATATGTTACGTAAATGGCAGGTCTACCTCTCTACATCCACCTTTATGGTCTAAATACAGTGGAGATGGCAGTTGCAATTACCACAAAAAGAAATTGCTTATTGTGGCTGTTGGATGTTCGGGTAAGAAAATTGAGATTAGGCCCTGACAGATACGTGATTCATTTTCGGGCTTGTGGTTTATTTCTTTTGTTTGTATTTAGGCAATGATTGAATTAGAGAGAGAGAGAGAGAGAGAGAGAGAGAGAGAGAGAGCAGAGGAACCAGAGAAAGTGAAAGGAGCAAGCTACAAAACACAAAAATGCTCAAGTGATCAAGGTCTTAATTTCTTTTCCGTCTTTTAGTTTTAGATAAATCAAACAATGAGATTGATGTGGGATGAACCCATGACGTTGAATCGGATGTGGTGGAAGCTGGAAGGTACATCTATCTTTCTTGGTTTGATATTGTATGCTGAGTCAGGTGGAAAGGGAGAATTTCTTCATTTGTGGTTTATTTGTATCAGCCATGAGGCAGATAGAATGACCAAATTGAAAGCTACATGTGAATTTGTTCTCTATTCAATCAAAACAGCAGGTCAGATAAATAACAGTAAGCCTTATTTTCAATAGTATGGTTAGACTTTTTCCACTAACAATGTTGCATTGTGCTCTTCACAGTAACACCACTTTTAGAATGTTGCGTAAATTTCGGCACCAACATTGAGTGAATTGGATATTGTAGCTTCTACTACATATAATCAAGAGTATTAGGCACCAGTTTTATCTATGTGTGGACTGTGCGGTATCGATATATTTAAAGTTCAATAAGATAGATCACTACCAAACAAAAGGACACATACACTCACCCAAAGCTGCCTTTCGTCTCTCCTTGGCATTTCCCATACTAGAAGGTTTAGAGACGTGCTTAACCTGCTTTCCCCTTGCTAAGGGTTTTGCAAGAGATACCTTCATGTTTACCTAAAATCATTGCTATTGTAAGTTAATTATAGGTTATAGACATTAAGTAAACAACTTCTGCCCCTAAAGGGAAGGAAAAACACATGGCGCGCAAAGGATGCAGACCTTGGAGCCCTCATCATAGAATTGGTCACGACTGAATGCCTCAATACATGCAAGAGCAGCCTCACGTGTTTTATAATTAACAAATGCGAAGTCCTTTCTCTTAGATGATCGAAGATTTCTGGCAAGAGCGACATTTTCAATTTCACCAAAGCATTTGAAATAGTCTTTGACTTTTTCTTCATTCCATGAGGAAGGTATATATTCAGCATATACTGATTTAACCTACACAATTAAAAGGGAACTGAAATATTTGGAAAATGTAAAATGTGGACGCTATGCTAGCTCACCAAGAAAAAGAGAAGTAGAGGGGTTCCCAAACAAAATAATGGAATTTCATAAATGGAGATTTTATTTAACAATTATATGGAAGTAGCAAGATAAAAGTATATTAAGTCTAACTCTGTACCAAGTGTTATAACAAGGCAATCAGACAATAACAACATAAACAAAAATGAATGCAGATACAAAATTCCAAGCAAACTGACCTTAAGCATCTCCTCTTGATCTGGCTCAATCAATGGTTCTGCCCATGCAACTTTTATCTTCAAGTGTTTTCCGAAGATATCCTTCTTTTGAAGCTTACTGAAAGCAGTTTGTGCATTTTTTTTTGTTTCAAGTTCAACAAATGCAAAGCCACGATTCAGCTCAAGGTTGTTGGGATCAGCAAGAACAGTGACTCTATCTATTTTCTCAATACCAATTTCTTGCAAAAGTCTAAGAACCTGCATGATCACAGTACTTCTCTTATGAATCTTACTTGAGAGTAAAAGTTTTCCTGGGTAAGAACGAAAACCAGAATAGGGCTTACATCTTCACTCTTCCACTTCTTGTTGATATTGCCAAGAAATATTGTGTCATTGCCTTCAACAGGTGCTGTACCACACTGCTTTCCAGAAATCTGGCAATGAATTAGACAAACAAAAATGAGTTGCAAAATCCATGGCAATCGTGGTGATCAACATCGGCCCATTTGCAGGTACAAGCATAGCTAAAATTGTGCTGTCAAAAAAGAACAAAATACAGAGAGCTTGTCCACCTTTAGTGCTTTGAACTGTTATTCATAAGAACGATAAGAAGAGTTCTCATATGAGGTGCATAATTATGACCGTGATAAAATAAAAATTCGGACATAAATTGGCAGTTTGATCTAGTCAATAAATAGTACTCCCTCCGTCCCAATTGAAGAGTTACACTTTGACTACGCATGGAGATTAAGCAAGGGTTTGATTGCCCCTTCATATGAGGCCAACACTCATTCATTAAAAGGGGGGTGGGGGTAATCTTGTGTCGAATGTAATCATTTCAAGTGGAACATCCAAAAAAGGAAGTGTAACTCTTCAATTGGGACGGATGGAATACGTTTCAGCCAACCAAATCATTCAAATTCAAATATTTGTTTTGTAAAGTTCGAATTGGATTTATTTGATACTCTTGCGTCTTAAGAGTCGGAGAAAGTTAGGTCCGACTGCCCTAATTAATTACATAGCAGCATGTACGCTAATCAACAGCTAGATCTTTTGAACAATGATGCATATTCTGATACTAATACCATCTTAGGCACGGAAATGTATAAATGTTAATATGCTTCTTTGGTAAGCAAAAAAATTAGTTTACGGGGTCAACCCTGATCTAATTCTGACCACGTGCTATTATTGTTTTAGTAAAAAATGACTCATATACATTAAACCTTTGTGGTGTCGTCAATCAATTAAATACCATTTCATCTCAAACCAAACATACTACCTTCCATACAAAACTTTCTTTCATAGTCGTTAATCCCAGTTCAGTAAATTGGACGTACACATGTTTTCACTTTTCGAAATAAAATATGTACTGGAGACCCAACATGTAAACCTTTACCTGAGGGTAATAGATATTTGGTGCACTCGCTTTGAAAAAGAAAACTACAGATGCAAGTCCAACAAGTCCTCTCACCGTAGACCAACAATATAAGTGCATCTTAGAATGCATAAGGTCTTTCAGACCATATGCTTTAATGAGTTCATGATATCCTTCATGCTACTGGGAACCCTTGAACCTCCAAGCTTATTGCTTGAAATCCATCAAATTGAAGGGTCCCCCTCCCCAACTGAGATGCTACTGATATCACAAACCGACACAAACTACGACAACACATCGTTCCCGAAATCCCCTATATAGTATCCTACTTAAAAAAGAAAAGTATTAATATATCACCCATCAAAGCAGACATTCTGAAATAATAGTGACACCCTAGCAAGCCCACTAGAAGGCCCAAACACCAAATCTGCCTGATGCCCATATACCTCAAGCTCTACTATCAATCATCTCCCTCTTAGACTCTTAAAAGAAAGGAATGCCCGGAGGCAAAGTTATATAGCACACCTTTCATTCTAACACTTGTCTCCATCAACTAGACCGCTAACATTACAACGAACTATCCGTCTCAGAACTACAAGAAAGGCACCCCGCCAATCCTGCTCTGGCTACTACCCATCCTATCATAAAACCAAGAGTGAAATACAATACCTATATTTTACCTATGCAAGTAAGAAAATCTTGACATTTCATTACACTTTGAAACAAGTAACAGAAAACAAGAGCAAAGTAGCTAGATGTACCTCAACTTTGTGGTATTTTACCAAAGCTGTCTTAGCATCCTCCGCTGAAGCATACCTCACGAAGGCGAATCCCTTGCACTTCCCAGTTTTGCTATCCTTTACCAACCTGACATCTATAATCTCCCCTACCAGTTCAAAAACTTTTCTGATATCCTCCTCATTTGTCTCCTTGTCTAACCCACCAATGAAAATTTCAGTTTTCCGCCTCCTTAGTCGTTCCAATGCTTCCATTTCTGCACTCAACACCACTCCAACACCTAAAGGTTCAACCCCAGTCTCCACTCTCAAACCTTCAATTTCACCATTCTCCACCTCTTCCTTCCCTTTTCCCTCGCCCTCAACACTTACACAATTCCCATTTTCAGTTTCTAGAGCTCCATCACCTAACTCAACATCCATTACCAAATTGCGGCACTCGTCCCCACTCTCTGTACCTTCATTCACACCCTTATTTCCCTCGCAGCACGAATCTGCATCTTCATTATAGCTTTCATCTTTACTGAAACCAGTTAACCCCCCACTTCGATCTTCCACAAGGACAGAAATACCCTCTTGAACTCCATCAACACTACTGCTAGCTGCATTGCAATTTGGCAGAGCAACATCAGATATATTTTCATTTACATTAATACCCTTTTCTCCCTCACCAATTTCTGACTTCCCTAGAGCTTTAACTTCATCTTCATTACCATTTTTGGGATTTTCAACCAATGAAACAGATTCAACAAGAGGGTTAGGTTCAACCATGCGTAAAGGACCAAGATTTCCATCTTCCACTTCATTAGATGAAACAAAAGATTCCTTCTTCTTCGAAGTCTTGGGAACCTTCTTCTTAACAACCCTTTTCACAATCCTCGTAACTGTTTTCTTCACCACGGTTTTCGTCCGAACATTTTCAGCTTGAATTCCAATTTCCTCGGCTGAAACATCCTCAACAAAGGTTTTGACTGCAATTTCAGGATCCTCTATATCCATCAGCGGCGGAGCTGGTTCAGCAACAATAATAGTCTTTTCGGTGACATTCTGAGGGGAGGAGGGTAAAGGGGTTGAAATGGGGGAGGATACGTTAGTAGTTTTGATGGGTTCGGGGGAGTTAAAGGGAATAGTTTCAGGAGAGATAGAGAGTGGTGGTTCTGTGATGGTTGGTATCGGAATATCGACAGTGGGAGGCGACTCGGGAGCGGGAGATGTGGAGGAAGTTTTACGGGGAGGAATTGATTTTCTGGCGGTGGTCTTCAGGGTACGTTTCCTCGGCCATTTCGGCGGCATGTTTTCCTAGGGTGGTGGTGACGGCGGCGATAGTGGTGGTGTCGACAGGTGGGTAAACCGATTAACCTTAACCCCAATGGCTCAACCTCCTGGCTGTGTCTCTGTCGTGTAGAAAAAATGGCGAGTGCGGAGTGAGTGTGGACAATGGGGAGATGCACTGGGTTTCTTTCTTTCTTTCTTTCTATTGTGGTCACTCTTCCATTATACAGTACGTATTCTCAAAATTCCCGACCTAGATCAATTTGTCAGATTACATTGATGATACGTGCTTATGTTTAAACTACTTTCAAAATTAATGGTATAATTTTATTCAGAAACAGTAAGTTTCAAAAGTTTATCTCAGCCATTAATTCCAATAGTAAAGATCATGCACCTAGAAAATCTTTACTTTCCTTATGTTGTAAAATCTCTCTCCTAGGTAAGTACTCAAGGAAATCACCCTTATGTTGTTGTGTGCATATGTGACCTTGTTCAAATATTGTACCCAGTGTTTAAACACTTTTAACGCGGACGATCGTCTTTCAGGAATTGTGAAAAATACGTGTTCTACCTCTTCCTAACATTTCTTCACATTTCTTTTCAAATTGGTGAAAAAATCGTTTGAGAAATATATATAGTCCGAAAATAATTCGAATACACTCCTAAATTAACTCAATCTCCTTCTACAATTTGGTTCTAGTCAACACGATTATCTTCCCAAAATCAAAATTGCAGCCTAAAATTGCTAATACCCTATTCCGACATATTCCTACCGGCGACAAGAAGAAGAATTTTCGCCATATTCCGATCGAAGCCCTACTCCATAAACATGATTGTCGAAAGTAAGAGTAAGTTCTCAGATGCTTCTCTTTGTTCCAAAAATGATTCTCTCACTTCCTCAACCAAATTCAGCTAAAACCCTTTTTTTTTTTTTATGGCAACTTGAATGCAATTTATCGCATTATTGGGAGAGAAATCCTAAAAACTACAAAAAATTAAGAAAAATGGAAGAAAAGATAGCAAAAGCTAATGCCAAGAGCAAGAGTAATAAGTTTTCTATGATTTTTTTTTATATGCAATATTTTTATGTCGCTATCTTCAAATGATTTAAATCATTTTGACCAAAAATTATGACAGATTGCTGATATTGAAGAAGAAGGACGATCGCCGGAGCGAGGAAGAAGAGGGTTTTATGAATTTCTTTTTTTTTTTCCTCGAGCTTACTTTCATGAAGGACAAATAGGATGATGATATATAAAAATGTACATAATGTATAATTAAAACGCACATGATGAATCTGAGAATGTACATAATGTACAATAAAAATGCACATGATATTTGAGAATGCACATAATATTTATGCTCGCAGTTGAATCAGAAAAGTTGAAAATTATACATGTTTAAACTAAATGTGTACATAATAATATCTCATAATGTACATAAAAAATGCACATAATGTTTAAATTCACAATTGAATCCGAAAAGTTGAAAATGTACATGTTCAACCTAAAAATGCACATAATGATATCTAAAAAATGTACATAATATTCATACTTGTAATTGAATCGAAAATGTTATAAATATAGATATTGAAACTAAAAATGCACATAATGATATATGATAATACACATAATGTACATAAAATGACACATAACACAATAATTTCTGAATGTAAAATTCTCTAAATGCAATATTTTTGAAATTGCTGTTGAATTATATTTGATATTTTTGTTCATTGTAATTGTCAGTAAAATCTATGAAAATTTCTATAATTTTTATGGAAGATATTAAATTGTGATTTTGTTCCCTAAATTAGTAGGATGAAACTTTCGGTTTTCTCTCCTTTTCCATTCCCCTCATATGCCAAAATTGGAGAATATATATTACACTTGCTTAATGAACACTCCTAACAAAGAGTGATTAGGCACTCCATATAATTTTTCGACCCTGTTTAGCCAATTTGGACGGTTTCATTCCGTATTTGCCTACGAGTGAGTATGCAACATTAGAAAAATATAGATTCCCTATGTGCAAAAATCTCACAAAAGAATTAATGACAGAGATAAATTTTTGAAAATTATTATTCATAAATCGAGTAAAGTTATACTATATATTATTACATCCTAACTCAAGTACTTGCATGCAAATGCTAGTAAGAACAAGAG
>JAOTQG010108677.1:0-12260 GCA_025631175.1 Iris virginica
TCCTTCTCTCTCTCAGACCGTACTCGTTTCAATTAAGGGTCTGGGAGAGGTCAGCAGTGTAAAAGACATAATTAGCCTCGTAAAAGTCCCGTGCACAGCACGTGGTATTGGTTCCGTCCGATACTTAACAAAATCGTGAAAAAAACCCACTTTTGAAACAAAAATGTAACGTTAGGACCTATTCCGGAATTTTCAGAACCGGGGGACTTATTTAGAAACCCACAAAAACTTTGAAGTCTAAAATGAAATTAACCCTACTTAATATACCAATCGACGGAAAATAACCAAAACAGCTTCCAGCCGATGAGGGCAATTTCGTCAAAATATTTATTTATTCAGAAAATTTGAAACATGATCGTTTGCCGACCGCTCTAACCGTTACCGCTTCACCTGAAAATGAAATACGAACAGCGACTCATGGCGGCAGCGGAGCACGTCCTCGCCGACGACGCACGCGCCGGAGAGGGTTCCGTCAACTGTGCCGACTACGGAGTGACGGCGTTGCTGAAGCCGCATCAAGTTGAAGGAGTCGAGTGGCTCATACGAAGATACCTTCTCGGCGTCAACGTCATCCTAGGTATGGTTTCTTCTAGAATTAAATCCGTCATCCTACCTAGAGAGTTGGGAGTCAAATTGCTTTCTGCATAGGTAGCCTACTGACAAAGAAGAAAATTGAGGTGAAAAAATGAATTCTCCAAGCCAGTAGTTGCCTCTCTATCTTCCCTCAGTGGGTCTCATGTTTGGTTTTAAAATCAACCATGTTATTTTTTAAATAATTAATTAAAAAATATTCTGTGTCTGAGATTCTAAAATTTTAAAGTACTTAAGATTATTAAGTAAACTACCAATAACATTTTTTATAATTTGATCGTCAACTAGTCAATTATCGTAAAAACATGGTCAAAATTTAATAAAATTGAGTTAAAAAAAAATCAAAATAAGAAACTTATTTAATACGGAGGGAGTACTTATTTAAGCAATTGGCTTAGGGATCAAATGTGTAAATGTTGTACTTGCTCTGTTTGGTTAAGGAGTCATTGCTGCCAATAGCATAATGTCTCTCCATCTGGGCATAGGGGCTAGTTCCTTGTGCATACTTGTTTACTAATTGCTCTTTCTCTGTTAACTTCTTGTGTATGTAAGTTGTTTCGTTAGTGCATCATGCACTCATGCTATAATTTGCTTACTTATGAATAAAATAAAGAAATGAAAAATATAATATGTAGTAGTAGGGGTGGCAAATTGGGTATATGGGTTGGGTTGAGTGTAAACCCAATTAAATTCAATAGCTTATTGGGTTTACCCAGCTAAACCCAATAGCTTACTGGCTCTTATTGGGTTTAACCCAATTAAACCCATTAATCATGGGTGCAAGTGCTACCCGTGGCAACCCAAATCAAAATACCGTTTTTTGATTTAATAGCATTCAGCTTAGTAGCATTGCCATGAAAAGAAGTCTAAGCTTAGTAACTTGACTGGTTACCTCTCTAACTAATGTGCACTGCTAGATAAAAATACCGCAAAATATATAATAGTGAAAGATTCATATATTCATACGATTTATATTTACATTCTATACATAATAATGTAACCGATACATCTTCTTCGGTTGCATGATCTTCCGTTGACATATACTCATCCTCTACTGAAAAATTCCCATGCGATGACTCGCATTCCGTTCTGTTGCTAGCCATTTCCACCCTAAATATGAACAATAATTAATTGCATAAAAAAGACTACATTTTTAAAGATGCATGATAATGAAAATCACACTGCAAACTGAAACCAGTGAACTTTGATCATCAGATATAGCCTTTTGCCGAATGAACAATTTATTCATCAATCACTTAAAAATGAAGTGATTTTTTTCCGTCTTTGACAATTTTCTCGAGCCTGGTTAAACTACTTGATTAGAGGAGAATTCAATTCTGAATTCAGACACACAAAATCAAACAAATAGGAAGAGTTAATGTTGGATATAGAACCAGAAGATAGAGACTGTTCTACAGAAAAAACTACTGGTATGTTTTCATAAATACAAGCTCACATGTATCTAATTCTAATTCTCTTGTTCCAGCAAGCAAACCTTTTGGTCAATTTATGCAAAAATCTATCCCTTTATATATTCCTTTAATAAAGATCAGAAGTACTCCAAAGTCCCATCAAAACAAAATCACTCACAAACCCAGAAACAACAAATAAACAATAAAATCTACACTACAAAAGAAAAGGGGGAAGGAATGCAAGCAACATGATTAAGAAGCAAAATCACTAACCCAGATTCTAACAAATACGAGGGTGAGAAGGAGGAAGGACCGGCGGTGCTTAGCGGTGGTTATGGGGTGAGGTTGGATTTGGAAGAGGGGCGGCGACGAGGCTTACGATGAGAAGAGGGAGATGCTCTGTCGAGAGTCGAGACTAGGGCATACCCATGGACAATTGGGTTTAATCGGGTAAACCCAATAGACCAATTAAACCCAATAACTTAATGGGTTCTTATGGGTTAACTTATTGGGTCAATTTTTTTATATTTTGGGTTGGGTTCACTTTTCCCACCCCTATGTAGTAGTACTTTCCCAAATTTATTATGGTTATAAGAGTTCGCAAATTGAAAGTTCAAGTGACCTTGCACAGTTACAAAGCTAGGGAGAAAATGGATACGCATGAAGTTTTGAAGGGCTAGGTGGTCAAGACCTTGTATTAAACTGAATAGAGCGGTGAAAAAGGATATGTAGATGATCCCAGGTAATTGTGGCAGATTAACCGAGTTGTGGAACTACTGGAGACTTTTAAGATGTTAGTGGAATATTTCGCCCTCTGAAGGGCATTTCTGGCTTTGACTGATCTTTATAAGCTGTAGTGGTACTTATTCACCATGATAGCTTTGTTTGGGCCTGTAAGTGTCATAGCACGTTGTAGCAAAAAT
Organism: Iris virginica; assembly: GCA_025631175.1. Taxonomy (NCBI): domain Eukaryota; kingdom Viridiplantae; phylum Streptophyta; class Magnoliopsida; order Asparagales; family Iridaceae; genus Iris; species Iris virginica. Next base: position 2,927 of record JAOTQG010108677.1, read on the forward strand.
TATTATAGATGATAATTCATAATTTGATTGGTGAGAATACTGATGTGTATTACTGTTGGTCACTAAATGAGGGAACTTTTTCTTTTAAAAAATTTATAAATGTCTGGCTTTCCCAAAAACATGTTTCTAGTCTATGAAGTTGTTAAATAGATCTAGTGACATCATTTTCCATAGGAATTTTGTATACAACTTCTGTGTCTCTATTACTTTGTTGCATGCTCTATATCAAGCTTGCCTTATCTTTCAATATGGTTTTACACTTTGGTGACGGTACTTTTGAATTGTTATTCGCAGGAGATGAGGTACATTTATGATGGGAAGCATATAACTTATTCATAGCAGAAGTGCTAGCTTGTGTGATTGTTGGTGGCATACAGGAGAGAAACTCGAGAATATTTTGAGTACTTCTATTTATGAAAGAGTTGTAACTATGGTTTTGAGTGTGACTGTGTTACTAGAAAAGCTGATCAGGAGCTTATACTATCTACGCCTCCCTCTTTCTGTGGTATCACTTACTGCCAGTTGCTTTCATACACCCCATTTGCGGCCATTGTTGGTGGACTCGATGAAGATATGAAACTGACAAGCAAATGCTAGAGCTTCTGCTTTTGAACATTAACTTATGACATCTCATTTGCAAGATACACTATAGGGAAAGGATCTTTAAAATTTAGTAAAATGGAATTGACACATTTAAATAAGCTCTGCACTCAAAACAGAAGTATACAACTGACAGCTGTGGTTTACATATCTATTCAATTTCTCCCAAGTTCAATTGATTAGGCTTATGTCTCTTGTCTACCAGCTCAGTTGTAATAGAAGTCTCTTCAGGCCAAGAGATCGTGAAGTTATGTCTCTTTACAATTTCACATGTTGGCACTATTATGTTGTGCTCTTAATGTTTGCAGATGGGGCTTGGGAAGACTTTGCAAGCGATCTCTTTCTTAAGCTATTTGAAGGTTTATCAGAAGTTACCTGGGCCCTTTTGTGAGTATCACTGCCAATATATAATATTTGATGATGTTGGGATTTTTATCCTTGCTGTTTTCATAGTCCCCCCCTCTTCAAATCACATGTTTCTGGTCATTATGTTTATAACTGTAAATGATATCTGCAGTGGTATTATGTCCTCTCAGTGTAAGTGATGGTTGGCTGGCAGAAGTAGCTAAATTTGCCCCAAAATTGAAAGTTATGCATTATGTTGGAGATAAGGATTACAGACGCAGTCTACGCAGGAAAATGTATGAGCATGTTAAAGGACAAGTTTCTTCCTCTGATGTAAATTTCTTATCTGGTGGCTTGTTTGAAAGATTGGTTTGTAATACATAATTTGTAGTTTTTTTATAGCTTGGGACTTCCCTATGCAATCTTTCACAATCATGTCAATAATCCTTTTTCTTAGGATTCATATGCATTCTGATGTTTCCTTAAATCATGCAGGTACCATTGCTACCTTTTGATGTGCTATTGACTACATATGACATAGCCTTAATGGATCAGGATTTCCTCTCTCAAATTCCTTGGCATTATGCAATCATAGATGAAGCGCAACGACTGAAAAATCCTTCCAGTGTATGATCATGATTTTTATCATATTTAGCTCAAGTGTGATCTGTCTAGCTACAACATGTTACATCATTAACTGCTGCCTTCAACTACGCTGCACAAGAAGTTTTAAGATGTTTTACTGCTGCCTGTTAATGGCTGCTTTGTTAGCATGTTGGGAATATAATCTAATATTGCGCGATGGCGTTATTTTGTTGGACAATTTGGAGCATGTGAATAGTAACCTCTATAATCTGCACACCAAGGTGTAACCCGTTCTTATTTATGACTTGTCATATTCAAATACTGGGGTGAATTACCGGCGACTTGCGAGTACCTTTGTGAGCTTCATAAGTCATCTGTTAGATTACAGACTTCACAACCTTCCCCTATTCAGTATTTTGCCTCTCTTCGGGCCTCGGCGTTGGGTGCTTTCAGGGTGTCTGTCAGATTGTCATAGATCTGTGTAGAGATTGGGAAGGTGGGGCTTCATTAGTAGTTGGTTGCCAAGTGTTGGGATTCTAGTATCATGGTCTGATTTTGGATTTTTGTCCCACATATTTTTTTTTAGTATGAAGGTGTTAAAAGAGTAACATAGTGTAGGCCCTGGGCCTGATATCCTAATTAGAATAGGATTTGGTATTGAGTAACAGTATATGAATTAGTGTTCTGTGTCGGTGTAGGGTTAGGATAAGTGACTGTGAGGTCCATCGATACATATTGCTGGCTCGAATATATATAGTTTTGAACCACATGTAAGGGGCGATTCTCGAAATGTATCAACCATATATCTTACGATACACCAATATATACAATTCTCATCGATACATACATCTCGGGTCCGGTTCGAATTTTGTAGACCCAAAAATGAAAATAAGTAAATTATTAGTATTTCTTTTCCCCCCGAGACCTTTGATATTTAGTGGACCCTAAGAAATTCGTTTCATTCCGCTCGCGGTGCCCATGGTTCATGCCAAGAAGGTGGTTGTGTTACTTTAGACGATTTATGATGTGAATGAGGGTGCTTTGCATCAAAATCAAGTTATACATAGAATTATTACTCATTTAAGTTATTAGTTATAATTTGTTTAAAACGTGTTTTGTATCTTACAATACGATACGGGATATAATACAAGATAGGATATGTAGGGTCACTGATTCACTACAATACGCGATTTGACAACTATCTACAAGTACCCTATTATGTCTTGAATAATATATACAAATCTTTCTCTTCTTCTAAACTTCACATGGTAGCAGAGCCATTCTAGGGACTGGTACACAACTCAAAGAAAAACCAAAATTGGCTCCGGCGTCAGCCGTACATGAAGCTGATGTCGGAGTTGGGTGCTCTTCAGATTGTTTGATATTCTGAGTACACTATTCTGTGCAGCAAATTGAAAAAAAAAGGAACAAATAAACGTTCATCTGATCACGCGTCGTTAGATCTAGGTCTGAATAATTGGCAAAGGCAAGGTAGTTGGACGCAAGATCTGAAGGTGCGCAGCAGTGCCTGACCGGGTGAGACGAGTATTGCGGTGAGATTTTCAGCATCATCAGAGTTCCGGCGAGGTTTCTGGCGTCATCGGAATTCGGGCGAGATTTTTTGTGGGTTTGGCTCAGAATTGCATGTGTCTGCTATAGGATTAGCCAATCAAAATTTTACAGAAGGCAAGCTTGTCCTCCTTTCCTGTACATCCTATTCCTCCTAATAATTTATTCTCTTAAAAAATTGTTAACCTTCAAGTGCTTTCATGTAAGACATTGGATTCATTCCAGATGATGGTAGACATAGAAAAGAAACACAAATCATCTCAAGCGTACTTAGCTGTTACAGCTACTTGGGTTGGAGACATGCTTTCTTTTTCACCATTCAACACTTATCCAAGTATTATATGTGGTAATTGGTAAACTACTAGCCGAAACAATCCTTCTCAAGTATCTCGATCCACGTAGATTTTCTCTCCTCTTTAGCTCCAGCGTTAGCAGATTAATGATCGTATGGTTCGCTTAATTTGTGCAGTCATTAATCTACTATGTATCCAAACTCTGAGCTATCTCAAGCACCTATTTGATTATCTTTATTGTGATTTGGGGATACTACTGTCTCCTAAATGTTGCAGCAATACTAGGTCTTTATTTCACTTGTGTTGCAGCTTCCGAATGACCAGGACTTTTACAGGTTTTGTACAAGGTCCTCAGAGAACGGTTTCTCATCCCAAGACGGTTGCTAATGACTGGAACCCCTATTCAAAATAATCTTAGTGAACTTTGGGCTTTGCTGCATTTTTGTATGCCTTCAATCTTTGGGACATTGGAGCAGTTCCTTTCTACATTCAAGGAAGCTGGAAATCGTTCATTAGGTGTGTGCTCTTCCCCATGAATCTGTTCAATTCTTTCGAAGTCATAGGCTCCTTTTCCGTACTAAACTTTTATCTCCTTTCACCTGATAGGTATGTGGAAGTTTAATGCCACACATTCACATGGTTGTCACTTTCAGAAGTATGCTTTGGTACTAGTAAACTCCCATTTTAAAACAGTTATATGTGCTCGGTTTATTTATCATGATAAGAGATTTATCTGAGCAGGGATGCCAATAGTTTCGGAAAAATTAGCATTCGAAGAGAAGTTTGTTATTCTATTGGGTATCGCATAGTCCTCAATCTGTGATCATAGCCTCCTTCCATGAGGCAGGGTCTTTCCGGGCATCTATTATTATATCCAATATTTGAATCTTGAATCTTGAATCTTGAATCTATTTGTAACAGCAATACTAATTGCAGCTTTTCTCTAATATGAGCTGCCTTTTCCTTTCAAAACGGGTTGTGATGATGGGGTAAGGGACAGTTTTTGCAAGTTTTTCCATATTATATAGTTATAGCATGATAACATATGATCTACATTGGTGTAGTCATGACGGAGGCTTCGTCATAAATGAAACTAGTGCTGAATGATGATTACTGGACCTGTCTGAGTCACTCTTAACTGGCCTAGATGGCTATGAGTTTGGGCCCACAGCATCGGTATCTTGTTCCTTAACTCTTGGCTACCTGTTTTCACCTGCTCTAGGTGAAGGTGCGGTTTAGCCTATGACTCAATCATGGACTGAGGGGATGCCTGGCACTCCCATGGATATGCGTCTCTCTTGGTATATCCTCTAGTCTCTCTAGTCGGTAAGGTGCAAGTTTAGTCATCCCCGGCAGATATCTATTTAATAGGATCCTGGCCCCCAACTCGACCATTTTTCATTTTCACTTAGGCATGGAACAATAATTGGATGTTCTCATTCTTCTGGAGTATACTCTACCTGCTGCACGACCACTTTCATGCAAGAACTGTACACATACAGTTTTTCATTCAATGCTTCAATTTCTTAAATCTTTTTTAAAACTTATGTTTGCATCCTTCGGTTAGGAGAGATATTTGAGCCTGTGATTCTTGTATTGTTAAGATTTTCTCTATTCTGCTTTAAATCTTAAGAGATTTGAAGTAAATGCTGTTTTTGCCTTTTTGGTGAAGCCTAAGGTGTACACGCTACTCGTGTAAGCTCAAGTACTACAATATTTATGTCTGCTGTGTATTTATTTGCACCTGTATATTAATGTCATCTCAAATGTTTCTTGGTTGTGAGATTGCAAGTACTGCTGTTATTTCTTGTCTTCTGAAATAAATATTTTCCCATTAAAGCTATCAAATTGCTCTTGCACTTTTTGGCCTTCATTGATATTCATTTCTCCTTATGATTAGCTCCAGGTTTACAAAGATTCTCTCTTGTAATATTACCTACCTTCCCTAAGCAGATCATGATGCAGCAAAGATTAAAGAACAGTTCAGGAACTTAAAATATATACTGCGGGCATTGATGCTTCGAAGAACAAAAGCGATGCTTATCGAGTCAGGGGCCCTTGTACTTCCACCTCTTACTGAGATCACCTTGTTAGTCTTCTAGCTCTGTTAACTTTTGTTCAGTCACTTCACGTTATATTTGATTTGAATAAGTGAGCTGATACCTTTCTCATGTTCGGTTCCATATAAGTTGCATTGAATGTATGTTATTTTATTTGTAGCCTCCTCCATCTTTAATCTTTTTTAAGTACTTGTGCTCTGATACCTTTCTCATAATCACTTTGGTATGTTACATTGGATGTATATTGTTTTACATGTAGGCTTGTAGCCTCCTTTATCTATAAAATCTAGCCAGGTTGAAAATGTAACTCCTGAAAATCTATGGGAGACAAAGTGTAACATGATCACATTTCCTTTTTGAATTAATTTGGTAGATGAATAAAATATAACAAGCCTCTTATTTTCCTCTCCTCTGGTAGGATGACACCTATGGTCGCACTGCAGAAGAAGGTGTATTTGTCAATATTGAGAAAGGAGCTTCCCATGCTTTTGGCAATTTCCTCCAGATCTTCTAGCCAGTCCTTGCAGAATATTGTATGTTTTTTCTATGCTTCATCAAGCCCATTTAGTCCAGAATCATGCATAGTTAGGATAATGCCTCACAAAGCCTGATATCTGAAATTAAATATCTGATGAGACCTTCACCTTATCCAATGCGGTCAACATCTATGCGTAGTGCGTACTACTTTTTTCACAGAAATAACTATATGGGCTGATGCAATTTTTTGAGGTCCTGATATTTTCTTTCTTTGTTTGTTTCTCCCGTTTCTGTTCAAAATAAGTGGAACAAGGATAGTTGGGATTCTTTTTGGGATCTGATTGCCTCATCTCGTTTTGGTGAGACGAAAATGATGGTTGAAGTTGCCTGATAGTTCTTTTTCCAAATTACAAATACATCCTTATGAGGCAATATCTACTTAAGTATTGAATGCAACTTGTTATAAACATATCAATCCTTACAGCTGGTAATGGAACTGAGCAATATCTGATCAAGAAGAATTTATCTCATGGTTTGGAAAAAGTAGTTGTTCAATCTGGGAAATCATCAACTAATTCACGAACAAATATTACGAGTTTAAATGTATTTTGTTTTCGTGAACTGATCAACACAAATTGAGATGGCTCGGAATCGCCTCACGAACGGCCCAGACACTTGTTTGGGTTCATCATTTGCTAGAAGAAATTGGGTTTGAAGTAGATTGACCGATGAAACTGTGGTGTGATAAAGTAGGCTGTCGTGCATATTTCCACGAATCTTGTGTTTCGTGAGAGGATCAAGCATATAGAGGTTGACCCTCATTTGTGAGGGAGAAGTTTCCAGGACTGGTACGAGTATGGTATGCTTGCACGGCATCAGAGTTTGCTGATTTACTTACTAAGAGTCTTACTCGTGTAAGAGTGTATTGTATTTGTAAAAAGCTGGGAATGATAAGCATCTGTGCTCCAGCTTGAGAGGGCGTGTTAGATAAATTCGATAGTCATTGAGAATTGGGCTTTGGGCTCTTGTATGTAGGTATAGTATAGAGTAAAAATAAGTATACATTACTGGTGTGGAATAACAAGTATTCTATGTATTTGCTCCCAGCTCTCTCTCTCTCTCTCTCTCTCCCCCTCTCCATATCTGACCTCTTCGTCTCTTCATTTTTCTTTGTTGATCGGAAAACTGCTATGAATACTTATTCTTTTCACTGCATAACTTTCCATTTCTCTGCAGGTAATACAGCTTAGAAAAGCATGTAGTCATCCTTACCTCTTTCCTGGTATTGAGCCTGAACCCTATGAAGAGGGTGAACACTTGGTTCAGGTAGCCCTAGCTTTACTTATACTAGCTTTCATTCTTTGTCAAAATCTGCAGTTTCCATTAGTTCTTGTCTGTGCCCTGTTGTTCGTGAAAAAAGGAATATTTCCATCTTGTAATTTCTTGTAGTTTTCCCTTGCACATTCCAACTTTGTGGAAATAGGAAAGCACGTCCAAACGATTAAAACGAGTGGGAGAAAGGGGAAGGTGAGGGTGAGAGGTAATGCAACAGAGAAAAGAAGAAAGAGAAGCGAAAGATTGACGCTTATAAAGCCTTGTATATCACCTTTTTCAGTTGCTTATAGTAAGAGTGACAATTTTGTAACCCATTTTGGGTATAAATGATCTTCTGGGATAGAGGGAAAGTCTGCCCTTCATCTTTCCATCCCCCCTTTTCATCGAAGGGGAGCAGCTTTCATGACACAGCTACCTCTGATCTTATGGGTCAACCAACCCGTATAAACAGAAGATATGTATGATAAAAGGCAAATCGGTCGGGATGGGGTCAAAGATTGGGAAGGATTTCTCTTGTGCTGATTGAGATGATACTTCTATTTTGAGTTTCAACTGCACAAGAGAGGTTTGTGTGAGAACCCCTTTCTCGCGCTCTATATCGCGATGGAAGCAGAGCGAGTAGTTTGCGTGCTACTATCGGTTTTTCTAGTGACTACTCAACTATCAAAAAATTATGAGTTGCGAGCTCGATTTTTGTTATCGACTTCGGAAACACAAGCCTTTGCAAAAATGAAATTTTGGGTTTGTGGGCTTAATTGCCTTTCGGGAAGGGTGGTCTCTAAAGGTATCTAGCATGCACGTGTCCTATGATCAATCAAGTTTGGTCAAATTTCAATGGTCAGATATGGGTCAACCAAGAATAAAATGGCCAAATTAAGATATTATCATGAAAATGAATCTCAAAATCATTAAATTGATAGAAGGTTCAAAATCAATTTATAACTTAACTCAAGAAAAGAGAAGAATCTCAAGAAAATCATATATTCTCATATAATAAAATCCAAAACGAACATGCTTCCATTACTTCCGATCCAAAAGAAAATGATTCTTACAACTTTCTGCCTAGTCTAGTCCTAACCGAGAGCCAAGAACCAAAATACCAACGTGCTCCTTTTGTCATTAATTAAAACAACCTAAGCATAGCTTCCTACATTGCAAAGATGTAACTTCATGAAAGTTAAACACTACTGCCTAGTGCCTATACTAATCCCAGACCAAACTAGTAAGAAATATCATATCAACTAAACGTCACATGGCAAATTAAAACTAAACTATCCGAAACAGTATCTAAAAATGATAAAAGTAATACTAAACTACTAGAGCTTAAAAATTGCATGGAAATTAAAACACTACACTAACAGATTTTACCAAACCAAAAATGACATATTTTTACCTAAATTAAATCATTTACATAAAAGAAGGGGAATCCAAATATATTTAAAAAAAATCTACAAACAAATTAAAAAATAGATCCATGCAATGTTGCCTAATTAAACACAAGAAAAACCATAATGACCCGAGGAAGCTCATACTCTTCCAACAAAAGTGGGAGAACTTTCAAGGAGTGCTATTGATTCTTTGAGGCCCCTTCTTCCCGGTATAGTGCTTTTCACTAGTGCCTCCACCCCATTGTTAAGGCAAAAATTAAATAAACATAAAAATAAAGGTAAGATGGAAATCATACCCTAGCAAAGATGAAATATTTTGTTTAGCTCATTTGTGATGTCTACAACAATATTGATGTCTACAACAATATTGTTGTGTTCATTTTGTTCCTCTTCTTGGTCTTGTGGAAGAAAAGAGGCTTTTTTGCTTTTATGATTTTGTTTTTGTGTTGAAAATTGTAAGTGAAATGTATTTGAGAAAGGAGTAAGATGCCCTTGTAAAATTTGTTGTTACTAGAGAAAAGGAAAGTGTAAACTGTTAATGTAATGGAAAAGATGTGAGGTGAATGATTTTATGGGTGAGTGATTTAATTTCTTGTTGGGAAATCAAGAGGGGAGGGAGGGGGAGAGAGAGAGAGAGAGAGAGAGAGAGAGAGAGAGAGAGAGAGATTTGTAACTAAGTTAT
>JAOTQG010108688.1:0-12258 GCA_025631175.1 Iris virginica
GGTGAATCGTTATAAAGGAGTAGCACCGCGTAGTAAAATGTCATAAATAAGGATCACTTATTTAAAGAAAAAACATATCAAAATTCGAAATTTTCCGAAAGTTCCAAAATTTTGGATTTACGAACTTTCCGAAACTTCCAAATTTTTGGAATTTGGAAATTCCGATAGTTCCGAAATTTTCGAAAATCGAAATCAATTTTTGCATTCCAAAATTTTCGGAACGGAAATCGAAAACTAATTTTGATTTCCGAAAAATTTCAAAAATTTCCGATCCGTTCCGTCCGATTTCCACCCCTACAGTCTTCGGGCACTTCCCATTCAATGGTTTCCTTTGAGTCTCATTGGAACCGTTAACTTGGAAAAATAGGCATTGTTAAAATTATGTTTCTTCAAAAGAAGATCATGAGACAGTTAAGGTGGAGAAATTAAGATGCATACATTGGTATAAAGGAGATAATTAAATGATCTAAATGAGCAAATGTAATCAAAACAATCTGCAGCGTACAAGTATACAAGCTTTTGAAACTACAATGTCAAAATTTGCAGCTTATATAATCGTAGCAAAGACTGATTCCTCGATTCAAAATTCCTCCACCTAAATAGGACGAGCAACGAATCCCCTATCGACCATTTTCTCCACCAATTCCTCGTGCTTCTTCATCTGTCCCGCCTTCCTCAGCACGTTCAAAACCATGTCATAAACTCCCTTACCCGGTTTCAAGGACTTCTCCTCGATCATCTCCCGGAAGAACCTATACCCATAATTCCAATGCCCCATCCCACAATACATCGAGATCAAAATCTGGTATGTGTTCACGTTAAGCTCCACTTCACTCGCATCCATTTCCTCCTTGAGCTTAATCACCATATCAGCAGACTTTGCATCAGCAAACATCTGCATCAATATATTGTACGTAACCGTGTTTGGTTGACATTTCAAATTCTTCATCCTAGAAAACAACCTATGAGCAGCATTTACATCCCTCGACTTCATAATACACCTAAATATAGGATTGAAGGTGTGAGCATTCGGCTCACACCCTTTCTTAACCATCGAATCAAGCACCTTGATTGCATTATCCCGACTCTCATCTTTACAATGACTCTCAATCAAAAAGTTATATGTAATTGTATCAGGCTCACAAGAAAGCCTCCTCATCTGATTATAAACCTGCAAAACCTTCTCCGTCCTCCCGGCTTTCACATGAACCCTCATAAGATTATTAAAAGTAATTGCATTAGGCTTACATCCCTCATCAATCATCTCTGCAAAAACATCGTGTGCCCTTGTAATCTGCCCTCCTCGACATAATGCATCAATCACAATACTATAAGTATACACATTAGGCTTAATCCCCGCATCCTTCATATCTCCAAAAACTCTTTCAGCCTCGTCAATATTCGCTGCCCTGCACCAACCATGAATCAAGCTAGTGTACAAAACAACATCTGGCGCAAACTTATCCTTCAAACTATCGAATAACAACTGAGCCTCAGACGCTCTCCGTTTCTTGCAAAGAGTACTAATCACGACGGAGAAAGCCATATTATTCGGCTCTACATTATAGTCCTCCATCCGATTAAACGCGTGCACGGCCTCATCAGCCAACCCCGCCTTAACATATCGGCGAATTAATGTCAAAAATGTGGTGACGCTAATCGGAACATTCCTCGATTTCATCAAATCGATCAAATGCCACGCAATGTCGAATTGACGGACTTTGCCGGCAAGATCAATCATTTCGTTGTAGGGCTCGGGGGAGAGCGTGGTGGTGGCGGTGTGTGACCAGTTGAAGAAAGCTAGGGCTTGGAGGAAGGGGATACCGTGGCGGACGGAGCGGCATTTTTGGATGACGCCCCGGACAGTGGTGGGGTCAATCGGGGAGAGTTTGGAGAAGTCAAAGGAGAGGGAGGGGATGGTGAGGTCCGGATTTAGTGGAGATGGGTTGCTAGGGTTAGGGTTTTTGCGGTGGTGGTCTTTGATTAAGGAGTGGATTTGGGTGATTAGGGCTTCGTTCGCCAGGGGAGTTGAGGAGGAGGAGGAGGAGGAGGAGTGTGACCAGAGAAAAAATTGAGAGAGAGGAGAGAGAAAGTGGTTTGGGAGGTGGAATCGAAGACTGGATTTGGTGATCGCCATTGGTGGCAGCTTCTTTCAAGTATAGAATACTGAACTGAACTGTGTTTAAGCAATAAAACCCTGTTCGGTTGAGAATGGGGTTTAGGAAGAGCTGATATACGACACCGTTTAGTTGTTCGTCTGATTGCAGCCAAGGACAAGGTACACAGGTTTGGTCAAATTGCTGCGGGAAGCCAAACAAGTGTAAGCTAATCTGCGTGGGAAAGCCAAGAAAGAAACATTAATTTTGAAACTTTGAGAATTAATCAATATTTAAAATTCAGCAAAATATCTTGAGCATAACAAAAATTAGTTTTCAAAGAACAAAAACTCGAGATCAGAATCAAAAACCCCTAAAAAGCTACTGTACTACTTTGAAAACACTCCAATTGAAAAACGAATAAAACTAATAATTCTCTTTACACAAGATTATGCAACCCAAGTACTCACAGCATCCAAGTGAGATAGTACTCACAGCATCCAAGTGAGAGTTATGCGTTAAAAAACTGCAAAGGCAGGAAATTCCAAAAAATAACCTATTGGATTTTCAATCTTCTAACTTATAAACAAGTGACTAAAAGTAAACAATTTCCCAAGTTTAGATGCAATCAAACCTGATTGATTTCCCAAGTCCACCCATACCAATTGAAATTTTCAACCCAGACCAATAAATGTAATGAATGTAATGAAACTCTAAAAAATCTTAAAAATCAAACATTTCATATACACCAGAAAGCTCTAACTGTCCATTTTACCCTTTCTTTCACAAAAATCAATCTTATGCTAGGGTAAAAACCTCATCATGGGGTAAATATACCTCTTTCAAAATCAGGATGTAAAAGGAGGGAGGGAGTCTGTTGGAACGGGCAGGAAGCGACGGGAAGAAGATTTGGCTGAAAATTTTCAGTTGTTGGGAAGAAATAAATGTCCAAAACCTATCGATCTACAACCATTAAATTAAGAAAGCTCTAATTTGGTGTTATAAAAGAACGTACCTCTTCAGTAGAGAACCACACCAAGCAGTCTTCTTCTCATGATTCTCTTCTGTTTCCAAACCTTCTGTTGAATTCAAGGAATCAAAGATATAAGCTTTTTCTTCTTCTCTAGAGGGTGAATCGGGGGAGAGAAAAGGCGTGAGCGGAGAAGGGGAAGAGGGAGGGATGGCGGACGGTGCGAGTAGCAGAAGAGACGAGGTTAGGAATTGGGGATGGAGACAATTTAGAGATTGATTTTTTAAGAGTGGGATTTGGGAATGGAGACGAGAGATGGCTAAAGCATAGTAGGAAGTGAAGAGCATCGACTTTCTGCTTCTTTGTATCTAGGGTTACTGTAAGCGTGTATTACAGATATTTTAGGTTAAAAAAGTGTTTAACAAATGATTTAGTACTTGCATGTATGATCTTTCTGAAAGAAAAAAAAAAATAGTGTATGTTTATAAAAAGGGTAAATAATAACAATCTTTTTAAATATGTATTTACTCATACATTTTTTCAATTAATTTGAGTTGATAAATTTTCCACAATATCACGAGTTGGAGTCGCTCAAGTGAAAATTTGTTGATTTAAATGATGACTATGAAGATTTTGGGGCCACTTTTAAAAATAATAGTTCAAATGTTGTTTCACCTATGACACGAAAAAAAGAGTAACCAACTCCTAGTTTCACCTGTGAAGATGATAAGTGTTTAATTGTGCCTTCAAGCAATGATTCTGCAATAGGAAATGACCAAATTGCTTTTACTTTTTCGGACGGATAGTGTAACATATCGAAGAAAATGGAAGTTTTTCCGCCCCACGTAATTTATCGACCATCAAAATGCGTTGAAAAGATATTTAAAACAATGCTCCAAATTTATCGAAGTCTGCAGTTAAATTGAAAGGCTCAACCAAATTGGACAAAACGAACAAGGAATGGTAAATCATTAAAAGTAATAAATTTTGTGCACTTTTAAGCCAACTATTTGTGAAAAAAAAATATATCACTACTTTTTCAGTTTCAAGAGGTATGCAAGGACTAGGAGTATCAATGGCAAGTGGGAAAGCCCTTTCACTTGTCAACACCGTTGAGAAATTTCAAGGTAATTCACATTGGTGTTGCTCTCGAACCTCCCTCATACTTTGTCGCTCAACTTTCCACTATCTCAGACTTTCCTTCTGACTCTTTAAATAACACTCCCTCATACTTTTCCACATCAGCATTTTATTATCATTTATTTAATAACATTTGTTTTATTAATTTAATTATCTAATATTTATAATTACATTATAATATAATTTTGAATCTTCAATATATTTATTTAAAAATATTTAATTAAATAAAAATATAAATTAATTTATATTGCATATTTTACAATACTATCATGCGACTCACCATAAATGCTCCCCCCCCCCCCCTCTTTTGTCACACCATAACCTTCTCTATACAAACCACCTATTAGACCACACATAAAACAAAGTACAAGCCAACAAATAAAAATAATAACATTTTAGTTTCCAAGTAGTTCCCATAGGTACTGAATTAGACCCTCATTCAATTGTGAATGAGTATCATTGCCTCTTATCCTACCTAACCTTTCTCAAAGCTCATCAACAAAATTTGGGTCTCCATGTAACACTGTGAATGAAGAATCTCTGTTAATTTCATCAAAGGTAGTATCACATGCTCCCTTCCCCCTCATCCTCAATTATAATGCATGCTTTCATGATGTTTGAGATTGTCTCTAGATATATACCAACGATACAAAACGGGCTTGGAGCACACCAAAAGCTCTCTTAACATCTTTTCTAACCGCCTCTTGCATTTTAGCTTATGTTTTAAGCTTTGTGACATGAAATAGTTTTCACAAATGTTCTCCGGCCAGGATATATATCATCAGCAAGATAGTATCCTATTGAATAATTGGAGCACGACCTAAAGCAATTGTATCAAACACAAGGGATCGAACAAAAATATTAATGTCATTGAGCAACCAGCATTCGAAAGAAAGCATACCCTATCCAAAGATTAGATGAGGCCACAACTTTTAGTATTATCGTTGGACAATGACAATGACAGTATATATTACTTGCCACGCAGTTGGACAATTTTTTCACTTCCATTGCATGCAATCTATGCTCCCTAACATACCAGGAAACTCGCGTTGTTCGCCAAGTGCTAGTAGTCGAGGATATCATTGCTATTTGGAGCCCTCAAGTACTAAGGACCGTATAGCCCTACATTGTTGCCACAAACTCTCTCAAACACACCAAGGTAGTACTTTCCCCGATTCGGACATATTCATCCATAGAATCCGCTGCTTGGCAACATGCAAGCATCCTCATGGCTGCCATAATCTTATGAAGGAAAGACAAACCAAGAACACTAACAGCATCAGATCTTTGACGAAAATGCACATTGCGAGCTACCACCTCATCAACAATTCGACAAAAGAGAGGACTGCAAATGAAACCTCATGTGGAATAAATTTCCAGGATACACTGGATTCTCGGAGAAGTAGTCATGATAGAGTCTTTCATGACCTTCTTGCCTATCACGATTAATCATTCGGTAGCCCTGTTAATGCCTGGAGTTTATGTGATAAACAAGAGCGAAAACTTGCCTCTCCAATCAGAATTCACATTCCCTTTGTCGTACTTCGTATTTTTACTTGCAAATCTTGTTGTGAAAGAGTAATATCATAAATAGGTTCAGATCATACTTCACACTTTGTTTAGGCTAAATTTCTCAGAGTTGTATTGAATTCCAAAGCCCGTGCACGCTCATATTATGCCATTACTTGTGCATTAACCCATGAAAAGCAACTGAAAGATCTCATAGAAAAGAAGTGACATATGTCAACTAAGACCGATAAAAGAAAATTTTATGCAATTTCCTTTGCTTTAGTTTCTGGTTGGACTTTGCTGATGGCTGTAACTGCAAGTAATAAATGATGAATGTCTAATCTCAGCAGAAAACTTGAGAACATGTTGACAGTTTTGTACTATGGTAAACTGAAACCCATAATTCACCTCCAAAATGCTAAAAACAGTCTACACCTGAATGTGTAGACTGTGAAAAAGTAGCGTCGATATCACAAGATCATAAGAACATACATGTTTGCAAAGATTTAGTGCCCTACAGTCATAAACTCAAGCCAGATTGGTCATTGTCCCAATTACTTGGGTATTCAAAGACATTTCCAAGTATTCATAGTATTTGACAAAATTTAACACTGATTTTCAGGCTAACTAGCAAAATTCTCCTCCTTTATATATTCAGGTTCAGGATCGACTGCACGAGGACTAGTACCTAAAAGAGGAAAGATAAACAGAAATCGCCCATGTAACGTTAAATTTCATTGGATTACCTAAACCTGTATGATTCAGATGTTCTGTTTCCTACTACATCATCAAATATATTGTCGATATAATTAATGACAATTGTTGTTTATATTTTCAAATGCTGGTAGATAGGTACACCAAAACGAGTTCACCAAATCTAATATTTTAAAGCCAATATGTTGAGTATGTGGCAGTTTTGTAACATTTATCTTTAAAAAAAAGTGTTGGAGTTTGTTGAGTAACTGAAAAAGCCCTTGTTTATGAAAAGTTGGCCACCCAAAAGAGATATAATTTTTGTACTTTCCACAGACACCTTCATTTATAAACTCCAAGACCTGCCCTGAACTCCTCACTCAAACTTCAAAGTCCATCTCAAAATCATCTCCTTGTTCCTACGATACATTTGCTTCTGTTTTCTTGCAATTAAAACGCGCGAGCAAGTAAGAAATGGCCTTCAGAGGTTCTGTTAGCGTGGGTTTGATTACGATCCTGGTAGTCATGCTATGTGGTGGAGCTAGTGCTCAATCAGGCTCCTGCACTAATGCTATAATTGGCATGTCCTCGTGCCTAAACTACATCACTGGAAATTCATCGACCCCATCCTCTTCGTGCTGCTCCCAGCTAGGCAATGTTGTTCGGTCACAGCCACAATGCCTCTGCTCAGTTCTGAACAGTGGTGGTGCCACTCTAGGTATAGCTATAAATCAGACACTTGCTCTAGCCCTACCCGGAGCTTGTAACGTGCAGACCCCCCCAGTTAGCCAGTGCAATGGTATGCATCTTTTTTCTCATCTGATGTTTAGAATCTGTTTATGTGTGTGTGGTTTTAGTTATCTAAAGGATATGGATTTTCAATTTATGGTACAAACAGCTGCAGGAGGACCTACAACTTCACCAGCAGCAGCTACTCCAGGATTAGGAACGTCTCCTCAGGGCTCTCCATCAGATGACACACCAGATATTCCAACCACGCCATCAGAATCCGATACTCCATCAGGTATGCGTTAGTTAAGACCTAAAGCAGTCTATCTATATCAAGTGCTAGCATTATAATGCTTGCATAAGCATGGGTTACTGTTAAAAAAATATGGAAGAGATGAAAAAATAACAGTTCTGAAAATACCAAACAAAGACCTGAAATGAAATAGCATTAAGAAACTGTTAGATAAATTTTACACAATTGGCATTGCAGATAATTTGATAATCAAATTCAAGACATGGGTTTTCTTAGAGAATTTTAACTCTCATGGGAAAATTAAATGCAGGATCAGGATCAAAGACAGTTCCTTCAACAAATGGATCCTCATCCGATGGAAGCAATATAAAAGCACCCCTTTATCTTGTAGTTTTTGTCCTCTTCGCTCTGTCTTGTGCTTCGACTGCCACCAAATATTGAGGTTTATGTTTGTATCTTTATGAAGAGCTGGTATTATTTTACGGAAATTTGCATCATCAATCAGAATTCACATTCCCTTCGTCAAACTTTTTGTATTTTTACTTCCAAATCCTTTTTTGAAAGATTAATATCATAAATGGGTACAGATCATTCTTAACATGGAGAAATTGACCCTCGACTTCTGCAGCAGCTACACCACCAAGTTCACCTGAAAAGTCATTCTTAACATGGAACACCTAAAACTCCAAAAACATCTGCATCAAATGGAGAGCTATACCGTTTTTGATTTCTTTTAAGTAATTATGTTCCAATAAAAATAGTCATTGTTTTCCATTCACTTGCTCATTTGTGTATGAGATTTCGATGGTGTCATTTGTTTCCATTATTTATAAGAAGCAGACAAGATTTCTGTTTGTATCTTTGTTGGCATTGCAGAGAACCGGTACTGTTTTACGGTTTTCCGACAATATCCAAAACTAGGAAGGGATTGAAAAACAAACATATTTATGTAATTACAAAACAGCAATGATGGTGCTCATTTTGAAGATCCAAAGGAATCAATCCAATAGTTGGTAGGCTTCTTCTACCATTGACGCTACGGATTCTTTTTACACTTCGCTCTTGGGATATTTTTCAACTTCAGTTTTATTTCATATGAATATTTTTCCATCTTCAAGAAACATTAACACAATCACTGAATCCCGCTAACAGATATATCCAACTTAATCTATTGAGCAAGTACATGTATTCCCAATACTGCTGAGATCTTTACAAATCCTTGCAAACTCAGGCATCCTAACAATGGCATGGTACTCTGCTTCTGGGATTGCAAGGTGCTCACAATCAATGTGCATATCTCAAAATCAGCTACCTTATCTTGAGCTTTAGTCATCACATTTACAACCACCAAATATAACAAAACCCATGTTAGTAAAAAAAAAATGTCCCTTCATGATTAGAGTAACCTGTACTTGGTATGAATATAAACAAGTTTAGTACTAGTGAAGAATAACATATTCTCAATTTGTTAGGATAAAAAATGCATTATAACAAGTAATGGAAACTACATGGATTTATAAACTGGGCTTACCGCAGTTATGGTACCAAACATTGGGGGCAAACCTGCAGTTTCAATTTACTGTGTGACTACTTGCTTGTATGAGGTGACTTGAGGGACTGATTCATCCCTTTCTTTTGCTTGTATGAACCAATTTTGATTTTGCTTTTGATTTTTGTTTCATGTGTTGTGGAATTGGATGCATATATAAGTGTTTCGAATGATATGCATGTGAAACTGTTTCAAACATGGCAATGAGGTTTGTACCATAGCCATGTTATGTGCATTTTCTTAATCTAACTCTTAGTTTTTGAATTATCATAATTTGATTTGGTTGTATTTTCAGCATCGTATACAAAATTATTGACATTCAACCAATTACAAATTTGAACATTCAAGGATGCAACACCAGAAGGCAGAAACAACGCAACTTTTAATCTTCAACTTCATCAGATTAATAAACCCATAATTGTGAAAACTCTTTACAGATAGTCTAGTTAACAATCAAGTGCAAGCATTGCACGACAGATTAAATACTACCTTTAATTTTGGTACTAGATTAATAACATTTTGTTTTTACTACATTTTCCCAATACTTCTCCTTCTACCAAGTAAATTGAATTTTTCCACCATATCAATTGAAACTATTGTTGGCATATTAGATAACAAAGTTGGACACAACCTATAACTCGAACAAATATGTCCTCCGTATAAACATATTCAAGCTCTTCATCTTCCTATCCCCTTGGAGCTTTGCAATTCGAGTCTGGTCCTTTCCTCTTCAAAGTGTTTGATTCTATCTTCAATATCCTTCATTTGCAAAGCGCGTTCATAGACATCTTCAAGTTTCTTATTCTCCAATTCGACTCTCGTCTTGTCCTCTTTGAGTTCTTTGACTTCACCTTCCAGTTTCTTCAATTCTTTGCGCAGATCACTGATCTTCATCCGTTTCACTGCGCTCTCGGCAGCTACCTCATCCCCGGTGTTCAGAGCATCATAAAAGTACGCCGAGGAGGATGTGCATTTAGGCTGGAGTCTAGGTTGGCAGTACCATTCCCGTTTGTGCTTCTTGCAGGCGAGTGCAAGATCCTTATTCTGCAATTTGATGTCTTTAACTTCACCTTCCAGAGTCTTTGTTTCCTTGCGCAGATCACAGATCTTCACCCTTGTAACCACTTTCTCCGCAGCAACAGGATCATGAGTTCGAGTTGTGCGTTGATTATGGTAAAAGCTAACTAAGCTTGGTCGAAAAGTGATTGCATTTCTTGAATGATATAAAAGCCTTGACGAGGAAGATGTAAATGTAGGACGGCTGCTATTACAACAACTCTTCACAAAATAGAGTCCAATGGTAGCACCACCCAGCTGTGTAGTAGTATCAGCTACCTCGGCGCTAAATACATGTTCGTTCTCATCTTCACCAAACCCTCTAAATTCTAAATCAACAGGGGAGCGAAGGCCATTTAAAGTAGGCGAATCAATGGTATATAACTTGGTCCAAGACTCAGCCACTCCATATTCCCTCATCACCCATAAGTGAAAAGTTAGCTTGCCTGGAGAAGCAACAGATGTATCATCAAGATGAGGTACCATGAAAGCAAGTAAACTCTTGTAAGAGACGAGAGAACCTTTATCTGACGACGATGATGGCAAAGGTATTACTCCAAAAACCTCACCGGAAAAATCATAAGAAATTACTACGCCGTGATCATCATTAAAGTTGGTGGTGCTGTCAGCGAGCCAATGAGTTGCTCCATTAACGAAAGGGAGAGGAGGTCTGTCAGCAGCCTGATAAGGGCGAGGGTAACAAGTGGAAGGAGGGGTAGATGGAATTAACTTCCACGAATCAGTGTTTAGAGAGTAGACCTTCTTTACAATGCACGATTTGGACGAACGATCATGCTCAAGCCTGACGACCTTGTAATCACTATTCCTCGAGTCGTAACCAAATCCATAATTAATAAAATCACGTCGAGATAGTCCGAATCCAGGAAAACCGCGGAATGTACGACGATCAATGGTTTTAGTCTCACGCCTCACGGGATTCCACAGATAGACCAGCACGGTGCAACTACCTAGGGTAGAAAGTGAATCACTAATAACGGGGTCGGTCATGGCCTGAATGCATATTAGGCCATTGTAGGTACCTATAAAACTAAGGGCCAAAGAGTACCTGTTCTCACCGGGGGTGTCGAATCTGAACAACTTCTTGGTAAGCGATGATGCTTTGTCCAAGACATGGACTTCGTGATTTAACAGACCTAGTACCGCGACAAGTCGATCATCATTATTATTATTATTGGGGGCGGCTGTTGTGAGAAGATGCTTGTTGATGAAATAATTACTCTCGATCAAAGACTTCCATGATTTCGATACTCGTCTCAACCTCATTAGCGACTTGATCGGTAATCTCCTCATTATTTCAACTTCAACTTCTTTCGGAATATTAAAACCCAGATCCTCCTCCTCCTCCTCACCCTCCTTCCGAGTACCAAAACCTCCCAGTTTGTCGGCTCTCCCTCGTCCCAGCCGCTGCCGCCGCTTCAGATTCCTCTCCATAACAGATATAATAAACTTTAATTTTTTTATATATTTTTTTTCCTCCCAAGGAAAAAGAAAAGATCGTTTCGTATTAGTAGTGGGATTAGGATTCATCATCCAGGGAAATTTATACCTCCTATTATTAGGATTTATGGTTATTTCTCCCTTAAGCTCAAATTATTTAACATTAATATCTCTTTAACTTTAATAACAATATACATATTATTCTTTACTTTTTCTTTTACAAAACTCTATTTGCTAATTAAATAGAGATAAATCTTAGGAAGAATGACAGAAATAAAGAACATAAAGTTTAGGAGAAAGATTGTGTCATTTGATGGAGGAATTCTTATCAATAAATAGGAAGGCCCTAGGATTACAAGTTAGGACCCTATAATAGGGTATCCAAAAAATAGTCATCCAACTAAATATGTTTAGGACACTCCATTGGATATTTTTAGTTGAGCAATCATTATATATATTAGTGTAATTAATTTAGGGATCAACTGAACTTTAACTTAGTACTTAGAGACCTTATTGCAAAATATGAAAAGACAATCTAATTAAATATCAAATTAACCACAAAATTAAATTAATTTAAATATGTTAAAGTGTCATGTCTAAAGTCCTCCTCACCAATTTTAAATATTTACTAAGTAGGATTTTGAGATAGATACGGGAATAACTCTTGGTAATTATATAAGACGACAGTTGCAGACAACATAAAGGCAAGCATCCCGATTATAGGCAAGCAGGCCAATTGGTGAATTACAATAAATCATCTATATTCTTTAGCTCTAATACATCAAATGAGGCTAAAAACAGTATT
>JAOTQG010108699.1:0-12255 GCA_025631175.1 Iris virginica
CTCTCTCTCTCTCTCTCTCTCTCTCTCTCTCTCTCCTTCCCATCAACATTTTCTTCGTTAAGATTCGTTCCAATAAAAAATGGAAAAGGGAAAGAGAGAGAGATTCTTCACTGCCCGCATTTTATTGATCTGAGGTTTCTTTCTAATTTTGCCATCTTTTTTGCCGAAAAATGTTGAATCACTAAATATTTTCAACCCACAAGATTCAAAGGTAAATTCTTCTGCATTTTCTTTCTCTCTCCTATTTGGTGATAATAGATAATCTTTGTTGGAGAGAAGGTTCGAATCATTTGATTGTTGTTCGAGTTCGGAGGCAGTTAAGATTTTCTCTCGAATTATGTTTCCTTTTCCCTTTTTGTTCTTTTCTTATTTTGGTTTGAAGAAATATGATGATACATTTTTGTCCATTTTGTTGTTCCCTTCCTTTCGAAGATTCTATGTAGTTTATCGGCATGGCTTTAATGTTCGTTATTTCCATTGAGTTGTTTATGTTCCACATTCTGTTTGTATCCAATTTTGAAAACCTAACCAAGAACCACATTCAATTGAAATGTTTGCAAAACAAGACGAAAGACCCCTTTGAAAGGTAAGCTTGCACAATACACCCTTTCGAGCCCCTACACAAAATTTTGATTTGAGGTAAAAAATCATGATGAAATTGTTGTGGTTGATATCTGAAGCAACTAGTAGTATTAGCTGCACGAGATTTCCTTGTTTTTGAGAATGAGAAACTAACAACTGCACAATTGCAATACCCAAAACACATGCTTTCTTTCAATTCTTCTGGTCGAAAACAATATTCTTTAACCTGAGCACAGAGTCGTAGACTGGTTTTGATGATATTGCTAAGCTGAAACCTGGAAATGGAGATTGGAAAGTGAAAGCAAAAAATAGTTATGAGAATTAAGAGTGTATTTGGCCTAGCAATTTTTTCGTTGTTGATGGCCTGGCATGCCTGTTTTGTTATCAACATCATCCTAATGTGGGTTCTGCACTGATAATGCAGTTGGTGTAGGGCCAATGTGTGATTTTACTGCCATCGATACACCTGTTTTGGATATGAACTTATAGATGCAATACTTAGATTACTTGCACACAGATGGTCGTTTAACTTTGTTGAATTTATATACGTAGATCACTGCTGAGTCAATTGCCAGGGTTGTCTAATACTCGATGGGACTTTGCTGCAGTAAGGTTAGTCATGTTCACACATTATGGTTCTCTTTGTAATCTGTTTCTGATGTAAGGGGACTTTCTCTCTAGGGATTCATAAAAGTGTGCTCATCGCAATGCTTTTTCCTTCTTCGTTAACTCTGTACTTGTGGTCAGCCTTCACATTTCTCTGCTTGAGCCGCCTTCTTGTTTTTTGAGTAACACCTTGAAACTAACTCGTGTTGCTGACAATAATGTTTTCATTCTACTAAGTTATGTCTTGTGTTAGTATGATCTGACTTTACTTTACTTTATGATCTTGTTGTTTATAATCTTATCAACTAAAAACTGCAGTCCTCCGAACAAATAGATGGTGATCAATGTCCCACTGCTGCACTTGCTAGTGGAAAGGTTACTCTTATAACACAGATGAACAAGTGGGAAGAGAAGCTAGCCGAAGCAAACAGAGATGGAAAGATGGTAAGTTGTTTGTAGTCTAGCAAGTAATCTGCTCTTAATGTTCTTGATCTCTTTTTATTCATTTACCAAGTTTCTTCATTTTTCATGGTCTCTGTTAATTCCTGATACTCTGGTAGGACAGAGACATAAGTTCAATGCTATCGGTAGCTTGGACATGCATACTGATACAGATGACGAATTTTTGGAAGATGGCTTGACTTTAACAAATCTGAAATTCCTTGCATAATTAAAATTCTCTTCCAATTTTCTTGTCATCCTACAGGTGGTTGTAAATTTTAGTGCATCATGGTGTAGTCCTTGTAGAGTTATAGCACCGGCTTTTTGCGAGCTTGCGGATAAATACAACTCTATCATGTTCTTAACTGTGGATGTCGATGAGCTAGCTGTAAGTAAGACTTGCATTCAAATTATATATGTTACTTCACATTGGATCATTTGAATAATGATTGAAATTGGACGATGGTGCTTGGTGCGTGCAGGAGTTCAGTAGTTCATGGGATATAAAGGCCACTCCGACTTTCTTCTACCTCAAAGAAGGACGAGAAGTGGACAAACTTGTGGGGGCAAACCAGCAAGAGCTATATAAGAAGACAGCAGCCATTGCTTCTTCCATAAACAGGTCAAGGTCCAGTAGTTCTCGCTGTTGACCTCCTTGTTTCTGTTCGATATTGTAAAACAGCTGAAATGGCACCATCGATCTTTGCAACTCTTTTTTTTGTTTCTTTCTTATTGAATTTTGAGAGTTTGGTATATTAGCATTGCATACAAGAACTTTACAAAATAGAGCAATAAGAAGTGAGAGGATTTGATAGATTTTTTAATGGGGTGTTTTTGCAGCTGATAATTGAGTATTATTCGGTTCTTGCTTTTGTATGTGTTTCGACACTATAACATAGTCGGTTTTTGGGTTCTGCACGCAGGACCTCCAAGTTAGTGATATATATACTAAGAAAGGGTTGAATGGTGTTTTTTGCTGCATGAAATTTGTTCAAGTTTTAAGGACAATGGGACTAGAGAGTTTGTTGTGTTTCTTCTGAAACTAACTGTAAAACTGTTCAAGAGCTGTTTTCTCTCTTTGTTATCAGTTAAGGTTGCTGTGCGCCTTTGTATCGGTGCAGAAATTTTTGAGGGAATTAATTTCGGAATGTGTGCTACTGATGGATTGTTTCCATCTTTCTGTTTTGGTTCTTGCTTTTGTACATCTTGCACACCAATTTATAACCTGGTAGCCACCCGGCCAATGGTTTTTTCCAGAGTGCACACATAGACGAATCTTGGAGCCGATAATCAATAGCTTGTGTGTGCGCACGCGTGTGTGTGGGTGGGGAGAGAGAGAGAGAGTTTATGTGCTATACTAAGTACTGATCATCTTGATGGTTTTAGTGGTAACAAAATAATCTGGTTCAAAGAAGAAAACTGCATGCTTTTATTATATCCTAGTAAGTACTTTGAACATGAACCTCTACCTCTCTCTCTCTCTCTCTGTCTCACACACACACACACACACACACACTTTAGCTGTTTGAAGGAAATGTTTTACATGCTGAAGAACATCAGAAGAATGTAGCGGTGACTTGCTTTGAAACGAGGCACTTCATGCCCATAAAACACTTCCACCAAAACCTGCAAACCATAAATCCATTAGATTTGTTATCCCATCATTAATAAGTTTGAACCTCTACTCGTACAAACTAACTCGTAAAAATGATACCATGGTCACATCCGGCTGTAATGGTGGCGTTGAGATCACGGACAGTGGTCTTATCAATAAACTTGTAGTCGCGCTTAACTTGATGGATGCACAACAAAACTGCCCTGGTGTGTTCTGCACACCCTCCCACCTTGCAGTAGTCCCCAGTGTCCGAGGCAGTCACGTTCACCCACCCATGTTCCGTGAGCTGGTACTTATCCGGGCAACTAGTTGAGCTCTGTAACAATCATGGAACATATATTGGTCATAGGAAAATAAGATGAGAGTTTGAGATATTTGGGAGGGTAATTAGTAGTTGTATTACATTTTGCAAGCATTCTCGAGCACTTTCCCATTGCTGAAATGGACTCAGATTCACATTTCCTGTTGGGTCGGTAACTTTCTTAATACTCTGATCTGCCACACATAAAAAACAGAAAAAAGAAGAGTCCGAAAGTACATTTCAGAAACTTTCCACACTAAAACATTTCCTAACAACCAGCTCAAGTGTGTGAGTGTGTGTGTGAGAGAGAGAGAGAGAGACCTGCACAGGAGTCGGAAAGAAGGAGGAGAAAGGTCGCCAAGACAACGTGAACGACCATGATCTGGTATCCTGTTCCCTTGAGGTCCATCTCCGAACAAAAAAAAATTGTAAATTTGTTACAGCTTTCTGACCAATTGGTCTGACAGATAGCTCGACTTGTATCATAGCACTGTCATTATAGGAGATTAAATGTATTAGAGGATTAAACAATTGAAGAAACCTATGAAATTCATTGACACGCACGAACACAGGACAAATTACAGCAATAGACAAATAAATCCTCCGGAGAAAACTATAATAGACAAGTTAAAAAAGAAAATCTTAAAAAGGGTCCTAGCATAGAATCCAAACTTACCACTTTCCCGCAGATTCTACAGCATTAGGGTGCCTGAGAGAGAGAGAGAGAGAGAGAGAGAGAGAGAGAGAGAGAGAGAGAGAGAGAGAGTAATGGACATAGCTTAGATAATCCCTCCTTCCCTGTAACACTAAGAGATCATCGACGATATTCCCAGATTGTCTGAAGGGCATTTCTTGTTTAACAAAGCGAACTTTTAACTCTTTTCCAAGACTACAAAGATACAGTGACCACTATATATGATAATATGACATGCTAACCACATAACCTTCATCAACCAGAAACCAGAAATTTTCGCCATGGCTGATGAAACCCGAGCCGTTTTCTCAGCTCTTGACAATGCCAAGACACAACTCTACCATTTCAAGGCGATTGTCATAGCGGGCATGGGTTTCTTCACAGATGCTTACGACCTCTTCTGCATTACCGCAGTCACTAAGCTTATTGGCCGACTCTACTACTATGATCCGACTAATTTTGCGCCAGGGACCACCACTCCGGTCCCCGGAACCCTCCCAAAACACATCAACAATACAATCCTTGGTGTAGCCTTATTTGGTACTCTAGCAGGCCAACTCTTTTTCGGGTGGCTTGGAGACAAGCTAGGAAGGAAGAAAGTCTACGGTATAACACTAGTTACTATGGTTGGTTGTGCTCTAGCCTCGGGCCTTTCCTTTGGCTCCACGGCCCAAAGTGTTATCTCGAGCCTCTGCTTCTTTCGATTCTGGCTCG
This sequence comes from Iris virginica, assembly GCA_025631175.1. Taxonomy (NCBI): domain Eukaryota; kingdom Viridiplantae; phylum Streptophyta; class Magnoliopsida; order Asparagales; family Iridaceae; genus Iris; species Iris virginica. Next base: position 4,954 of record JAOTQG010108699.1, read on the forward strand.
GGTTTGGGATCGGTGGAGACTACCCTTTATCAGCTACGATCATGTCCGAGTATTCTAATAAGAAAACCCGTGGAGCATTCATAGCTGCTGTATTTGCAATGCAAGGAATGGGCATTGTAGTAGCTGGTGCTGTCGCGATGATCGTTTCAAAGGCCTTCTTGTCAGCCTTTCCAGCACCCGACTTTGCAACCGACCATGTGGGATCTGTGCAGCCGCAAGCGGACTTTGTCTGGCGAATTGTGTTAATGTTTGGTGCTGTCCCAGCAGCATTAACATATTACTGGCGGTCAAAAATGCCCGAAACTGCTAGGTACACTGCCTTGGTGGAAATGAACAGCAAAAAAGCAGCTGCAGATATGGCAAAAGTACTTGAGCATGAACTTGTCCATGTCCAAGAAACCAGCCAAATTTCAAAACTTGCAGCTGATCCCAGTTCATCGTATGGGTTATGGTCTAAAGAATTTCTTCGAAGGCACGGGGTTCACCTTCTTGGAACTACAACTACGTGGTTCTTGCTCGATATTGCTTTCTACAGTATGCAACTCACTCAGAAGGATGTATATCCTGCAATTGGACTTGTACCAAAAGCCTCAACCATGAATGCAATAGAAGAAGTTTTCAAACTCTCCAAAGCTATGTTCTTAGTTGCACTGTTTGCAACAGTGCCAGGGTACTGGTTCACTGTCTTCCTGATCGATAAGATAGGCCGGTTCATCATTCAGCTTGGCGGGTTCCTCCTAATGTCGATCTTCATGGCAATTCTGGGTTTCAAGTACGATTACTTTAGAGGTAAATCGTGCCCTGCTGACAGACATTCGGAGTATCAATATTGCGATGGCAAGACATGGCTGTTTGCAGTCTTTTACGGGTTGACACTCTTTTTCGCAAACTTTGGACCCAACAGCACAACTTTTGTGGTGCCGGCCGAGCTTTTCCCAGCAAGGTTTCGGTCAACCTGTCATGGAATTTCAGCAGCAGCTGGGAAAGCAGGTGCCATTGTTGGGGCGTTTGGGATTCAAAACTATACTCAGGATGTTAGCGGGATTAAAAAGGCTATTGTTGCCCTCTCTTTTGTGAATATGCTAGGGTTTTTCTTCACTTTCTTGGTGCCAGAAACAAATGGTCGGTCACTCGAGGAAATTTCTGGAGAGAATGCGGATCTCGCCGGCACAGGTGCAAGCACACTCACAGAACCTCAAGCCAATGGGCATGGGAAGGGAGATGAAAAAAGCGTTGAAATATTAACAAGTAGTGATATGGTTTGAGTTTCTAAATTTTTTTCTCCCCCTTTCTCAGTCTCAAGAGGATTGCAAGTAGTAGAGCATACTAACTTGGGAGTATATTTTCATGTTCATGATGCTCTCAAGCTTCATTGTGGAAACAGTTTGTTTGGAATAAAACGAAAAGTTAAAAGACTTGTAGAGGGAGAGTATACATTCATTTGACTTTGCAAAGTCAAAGCTTCACGAGGAATTGCTGCGTTACTATTACAGGACCATGTCAAAGAAGAATTTTGACTTTCATAAATCATGCAATACATAGGTTATATAGTACTGTAATAGATAAGTCTAGTAGGATGAATCATCCCTCCGCAGAAAGGGAGCTGCAGGCCTCACATAAGTAAAACCCTTGAACGGATTCTCATTGGATTTTGGACTAGAAGCTGGGGAATCCAGGAGCGACATCTTGGTCCAGCGCTCCTCAAAGTTAGCAACACAGTGTTTCCCAGCAACTTCTGGGAGAAAACTTGGCTGTATTTCCCGGGCTTCCAGTTTCTTCCAGTTAATCGACTTGAACCACTTGTGGCTTTTTATCTCCTCACTACCACTTAATCCGCTGCCTAGTCGCTTGCTTGGTTCTTTGTGCAGCAGCTGAAATAAAGGGGGTAAAAGTTTTAGTAATTTGTTTACCATCAGATTTTTTTTTTTTGGGCGATACTGAAAGAAACATGTATATCTCCGAAAGTATGCTTATGGACTTTATGGTTACACATTTGAAAACTACACATACTCAGAATAGTTTACTGAGCTAGTAGGACAACAAATCTCTCTCCATTATGTCTTTCTACTAGCAAAGCTGTTCAGGAGAGTAATGCAAGGGAGCCAATAATTTGTCCAATCTTGCAGCCCTCATTATGCTTTATGTGATTAGCCCGAGATCACATCACTTTAACTTGCAGGGCTACGGGCTAATTAACCAAACACTTCCTTGGACATGCTTGACAATTTTTAAGAGATGCAAAGCTAGGACATTGTTTTTGGGATCCCTAGCAATTTCCTTCAGAAAAGGTGAAAAAAATGGCCCCAAGCGTCTCTCTTACTAGCACATAATATTAACATAATGAAAAATTGCAATTGCCAGAGGAGTCAAAACGGCCGCATCTTTTTTGTGTGTGCCAAATTACTCGACTCGACCAGAAAAAAAAACAGCCTAAAGCATCAGTTTCCTAAACTCTCATTGGTGAATCTGTCCTTGCTTCCTGAAGTTTCAATGTTTTGCCTTATCAAATGAGGGAGTTAAAATATATTACCCCCTAAAGTATACTACCAATCCCTGATTACCCCTCGAGTCCAATTTGTCCCAAATCTCCCCCCTAGGGATTTAAATTCATTTTTCAAAAAGGAGGTAATCTGGGATTGGTAATTTAATTTAGGAGTTAATATATTTTAAGTTCTCAAATGAGGTAATGACCTAGTTAATAACCAGACGACAGGTTCTATAAAGGTCAATATCATTAACCGATAATACAGATGCAAGAAAAAACATAGTACCCCTTTCAACAAAGAATGTGCTTCGCTTGACAAAAATGCTGGCAGCTTGATCTTATCCTTAGTAATTTTCTGCTGGATCTTCTGTCGGTTGCCCATAAATGGAGGCTGCAAAAAAAAAGAAATTGGAGATAAGTACAGGTAATTAGTAGCTACAAGGAATGTCAAGATGCCAACTAATATATGGAAAAGCTAATTAAATTCATGGTTTCTTGGTGACTGATGATGATGATGATAATAATAATAATAATAATAATAATAATAATAACAATTCTAGCAGTCCAAGAAAAGAAATTTCAAAAAGTCAATCGAGTCTACTTAGCAATTTCCAGAGGTTTTCGTTACCTTGTAGTCATAGTTTCATGTTCCATTATGTAGTTGTGAACTTCAAGCTTTCTAAGAAGGTACGAACACTATCAAAAAACTCATTCTACTGGTCTATTAACATTTTACGTGATTTTATTTGCTAAATGGCTGAAGGTGATCAGTATTATCTAAGCCTCAATTAGATGAAACTTTTTACAGCGCCCGCCATTCAAGAGTGTCCTATTGACACTATTTTTGGTCAACTTAAATTTAACACAATTCTTATAAAGATTACTTTTTGTTGCGGATTTTCAAAGAAAGCTATCAAGAGTTTACTTTATAATCTTACAATTGTTGAAATTTAGAACTTAAAATATAATAAATGATAAAAATATATTACACAGTAATTTGATATTATCTTATTTTTGAGTTTTCAATAAAGAAAACGAACACTCATTTGGGGGCGAAGGGAGTATCACTTCTATAACTGTGTGAGAGATAGAATTATCACTTTCCCAAAAGCTCTTATGATGGTAATCACTCACCTTTTTACATTCTCGTACGTCGAAAATTCAAACAGGTCAAACGCCAACTAAGAAAACTTAATTCATTTTACCTACTCAGGCATCAACTCAACTTTTAAAGACTAACTACCACTGTTTCCTCCTCTCCTGAATCAACAAGATTTGGATACTTGGCAGAGATAAATGTAAATGAGGCGATAAAACCTCAAAATTACAACCATGAAGGTAAGTACATTAATTGCTAGAATAACACTAACCTTTCCTGTCAGCATCTCATACATTAAGATTCCGATGCTCCACCAGTCAGCTGCCTTATCATGTCCTCGCCCAAGGATAATTTCAGGTGACATGTACTCTATCGTTCCACACATAGAGTTTGATCTTGTACCCTCATCAAATTGTTTTGCCAGGCCAAAATCGGTCAACATTGCCTAAAAGTTACACGCGGCCACAAGAAGATTTAGAAAAATAGATATTTTACGTTCTTTTTTCAAAGTACATACTGGAAAAAAAAAATAAAGACAGATCATGAATGAATGTGTGGAATCCAAGTCGTCTGTGAGTGTGAGCCCATATTGATCCATTGAGCCTAGGCACAAATATGTAATTACAAAACTAACAGAGACGAATATGAGAAGAGAAAGGGAGATGAAGCATTTAAGGAAAACAAGAAGTATTGGAAGATGATTGCAATTGATTACATTCATTTAAATTCACAGATGTAAAGTCATATATTATATCTGATATGATAAAGGCATTCTTATATCTTGAAACTAAGTTCTTCCTAGCAGCAGCAAAAATTCCAATTTTATGGTCGAGTCTTGGCATAGTGGTACGGTTCTGATAGTATGGCTTGAATGTCACAAGTATCAATCTATAAAATAGTTTAAGCAAGGAATAAGATAGCGACAGATAAACCTACCCTTCTGAGACTCTGAGTAGTGGTGGGAACCTCACGGACTGATGTCATTTTTATTGTAAGACCAATAATGATAAAGAGTATATATTAATCAAGATCCTAAACTATCAACGAAGCCGATTATTGTGCTAGAATCGCTCCAATTACTAAAATAAGTGTGACTCTTTTGTTGACGACGGTTACCACCTTAATGATGCTTTCCACATTATCAAATATCAACGTTATCACACAAATACAAGCTCAGAAGGAAAAAGAACATACAAGTTCAGAAGCATGCATCTTAGGACCAATGCTGCACTCATTAAGAAAATAGACTCATGTCCAGAGTTGCTGAGATGAAAATAAAGCAAAATAAACATGGGTTGATGCTTCAGAGCCCAATAGATTGACAAGAATGCTTAGTTGTTTTATGGAGGATATGACTGTAGTAGCTGAATGACAGGATTTAATTCATGATCTCTAATAATTTGGAAAATGCTGAGATGAGCTATAGCTGTTATGCTTGACGCAAGACAGGGTGAGCGATCATACATGTCCGTCAGCATCCAAAAGAATATTTTCAGGCTTTAGATCCCTGTGCATGATGCCATTAGTATGAAGGTGGGAAACAGCAGAAACAATCTCTGCAGTGTAGAAGCGTGCCAAATCCTCCCTGATGAAAGAAGGAAAATGAGCCCAATGTTATACCGGTTTAGACTCTTGAACGCGTACAATCTTTAAAAGCAGTAAAAGAATTTCGGCAAAGCAACATCACATTACCTGAATAAGCCTTGGCGATAGAGTTGAAAGAAAAGGTGACCGCCATTAACAAAATCAAGCACAAGGTACAGGCGATATTTAGTCTGCATATAAACCCAAGAAAAAGGTTAAAACTCAGGCAAAACTCCGAAACTTAGCAAACATCAGAGACTACTAAGGATAATCAAACAGCTAATTTACGTAGTTCTAATGTTATCAAGACATTTTTTTATTTGACAGATGACCAAAATATACTACTACCTCCGTCCCAAAATGAGTGTCACTTTTTGACTAATTTTGGTCAACTTAATTAATCATTGACTAAATATTTATTAAAAAAAATTACATGTTGTAACCAATATCTAAAAAATATTTTTGATAAGTTACTTATTATTCTTATAATGATAATAATCTTAGAATCTAAAACATGATACATATTTCTTAAACATTAATTTGATAAGATTTATACTAACTTTTCAACAAGAAAAAAGTGACACTCATTTTGAAAAGGAGGGAGTATTAAGAAGCGCAAAGGGGCATAACCCATGTACACTAGGAGTATACACTAGAAAGCTACAAATTATACCATGAAACTCTAAATATAACCGTAAAGAGTAATACGTTTTACACTGATAACAAGCTAGGTATTACCTGGAATGAGTATTTTAGCTGCACAATGAAAGGGTGGTCCACTTTTGTCAATATGTCTCTCTCTGCTTTCATGTACTCTGCATGATCTCTCTCCATTATTTTATCCTTGCGCATAACCTTCATTGCATAAATTTCCGATGAACCACACTTCCTCACCTGGTACACTTTTGCAAATGCCCCTTGGCCAACAACTTTCAGAACGTCAAAATCTGCTAGGCAGAGACCGTGGCTCTTTGAAGAATTTTCATCATATCGGACAGTAGCTTTCAATAAATCATCGCCACAAGAAGATTCCTGAAGTTCATTCCCCGTCTCTCCACAAACTTCCTCAATAATTTCATAATCTTCGGTCTCGTGCAACATAAGCTTACCAAGGTTCAAAGACTGACTAGTACAAGATGTGGGACCCACCAACGAATGGGACCTGCTACATATCACTGCCGGCTCATCATAAGCTAATTCGTTAGATTCAGGTATGGCAATCAAATTTGATCCCTCAGAGTCAGAGCTCAACTGAAAAGGTACTTGAGTTGGTGCAGGACCAAAGACATCAGAGAAGTCCAGCTCAACATTATCCAAAGGAAGAGCATCAGGTGGACCAATTGGAAGAAGCATCTGATCCTTGAAGGTCTTTTGCAAAGTGTTCCCAGTAAAATTTGTAAATTGAGAGGCAACCATGCTGTTAAAAATTAGAGGAGAGTGGAGTTCTGAGATTGGCTTTCGATCCTCACCAACTATTTAATTTACAGTGGATTCTCTGAGATGCAAGCTAATGAAGGACAAATAACAGCCTTGAACAGCAAGAACCTCAAATGTACTGTTGAAATTCCAAGGAACCTTGGGAATAAGCAGCCCAAAATCCAGACGAGGAAATTGTTCTTGTTTCCTGCTACACAGGAAACGGTGGATGCAGCGGTGCTTCTTGAAATCATTAAGATCAGGCAATCAAAACTGTGATGAAGAGAGAGACAATGTCAGTTCAGCCTAAAGATGCATCACAGATATCACACCATGGAGGATTTACAAATATATGTGACAAGGAAGCTGCACAATGAGAGATGTGTGTGTGTGTGTGTGTGTGTGAGAGAGAGAGAAAGACAGAGAGAGAGAGAGAGAAAGACAGAGAGAGAGAGAGAGAGAGAGAGAGAGAGAGAGAGAGAGAGAGAGAATAGCACAAAAAACCAATCTGTGTCGTGCAATGACATAAAGAAGCAGTTGATTCTCACAAAGAAACTAACTTTACGATGAGATAGATCTTTCTGATTGCACTTTCTAACTTTATCCCAATCACAGAAATGAGACGAAAACCGCATTCATGGTTTCCATATCAGTATAAATCATATAAAGGCCATCAAATTATGTCACTGAAACAATTGTTCTTCATTGGGAATGGTAT